>SRHC01001560.1:0-23279 GCA_004794325.1 Pomacea maculata | reverse complement strand
CCCCCCCCACACCATACTCACCACACTCACCCCACTCATCAAGTGCAGGCACTCTGTGGAGCTGCTGCCTGTAAAATCTATACAAGGCCAGAAAATGTCTCACTGTCTTGTCCACAAGGTAATGTGATTTAACAATCAGCAAACCTGCCAAAAATTTTTAAAACACAGCAGACTGCTCTACACCAACCTAGCTGATATAACTAGAACTTCTAGCAATCATTAAGTGTTAAGCTTAATCTAAAAGATGACATTTAGGAAAATATATTCTAATCTAGAAGGTAAATTTTAGGAAAATATATTCTTAAGATAAAGGATTCCTTAAACAGTAATAAATGGTGGGAGAAAAAGAAAAGAGAAGTAACTAACCAACCCAAAGGCAATAAACATCAAAAATACAACAGTCCTAAGTCCATCCAAAAGTTTGCTCCAAGCTAAATGTTTACAAAACCAACAGTCTTTCTGTTGAATGATATTCATGACATTGCTAGATGACCTGCAGCAGTCCTCTGAGTGACTTCAGAGCTTTCTGGCCCTCTGTATAGTGTGAGATGCATCAAGTTTATAGCAGCATCTCAAAGCATACACACATATGGTATCAAAAAGCCCTATGTCGATAGAGACCAACGTAAAATGGCATCACCAAAATGCCAGTAGTATTTGGGAAGCATCTCGGTTACACTGTCTACGATGCAAAGAAATGAGTCAGGCTTGTCATAATATCTTGTTGTTTGTGGGATGAAGACCAGGTTATACTTGTGCACTTAACTTTGTAGCCATCTTCTCTATCACCCACTGCACCCCATGAGGTGCAGTCCAGTGGCGCAACGGTTAGCGCCTGTCACCAATACAGTGAAGGTTGGCTGTTCTGGGTTCAACTCTCGTCTCGGGCACGCTATTCTTTCTCTACACATGGCATCTGTTTACAGGGCTGGCTGCCTTGCCGTGATATAGCCTTAGTTGCTGGCACGGCATAAAACCCCAATCCCCCCACCCCACCCCATGAGGCTAGCAAAAAGCCTACACAATCGATTCTATCACCTCTTGCCACCCTGGTTCTTGTGCAGTGAAGATGATCGACCTGTGAACCATTTCACTGCACACAGGCTTGTCAAAACCAATTCTGCATGCAAAGGACAGGCAGCAGCTTTCTTTCTATTTTATGAGGGATACTAAAGTACAACTGAGCAGATTTGGTGCAAAAATGAGAGGTGTGAACTTGAGAAAATGTGAAGCATGAGATAGTATGAAACACTAGGCAGCAGGGAATCACCTGCCTGACTACCTCACCAGCAAATGCAACGGTTTTCTCCAAATCATAGTCTTACAAAGACCATCAGCTTCCCAGCACCCATACCACCTCTCAGGGCATTCTCCAGAATCACTCAAGATTCTATGCCCACATTGAGCATCAGTCATAGGGCCACCATAGTACTGCAGTCCTAGCAGCAGCAGTACCAGCATTAGAACAGAAGGTCAGAGGTCTCATTCGTTGACCACACGTTGGTGCTCTCCTCATCAGATGGTCTCAAGTCCATGCTGTTTACATCCACAGGGTCCTGGATCTCAATGCTTTGTACAGGTTTTTCGGGCTGTTTGAAGATGGAGCCCATGACGTATTCCTGCTGAAACTTCCCACGATATGACTGCAGTGTAGCTGATGGGACAGAAATAAATTAATTAGCAAGATGAGAGCTGTTTGCAGACATCTGGCACACTAGGCGTTATATGTTGTCACCTTAACTGGAATAAGTCAAATACAATGCAGATGGCAGACATCAAGGAGAGACATTATTTCTACACAAGATGTGTTAACATGTCACATCATACCTTGTAAAGAGCGTTGAGCTCACCTCCGTATGGCGAAATGCGATATATAAATTCTATTTTTATAACCCGTATAACTTACACAGTCAAGGAAAGGGGAATGACAAGAGTGGGAATGTGCAAGTCTAGAGCAAGAAAAAAAGGGGAATATCTATGCAAAATACAATGTGGTATGAAAGAATGAGAGACAATATAGGAAATATATAAGCCAGAACATTTAAACTAGACCTTCTGTTAAATTAATTGATAGAGTGATGTCCCTTTGCCTAACCAGCATGAGGTTTGACTATATTTTTGTTGGATATACAATGGTTTTGGCATACACTGTTGATTAGTTAGATCTGCATTCTGTGGTGATCATCTGCCTTAGTTACTGACACTTTGTCAGTTTGTGTGACTTGACTCTTTTTGATTGTCACTTCGGCCAAATTTGAGGCACTTTCTGGGCTGCAGTCAAGCCTTCTTCGCTGTGAAGTTGTTTGCTCAAGTCCATTGTTGTTAACTGCCCAGTTCTCAGCTGTGGTTCAGGCAAAAAGACAGCTAAAATTTCTTTCCTTGAATTGCTGAACTTGTGTCTGTTGTGCTGTAGTCCTGTTAAATAGGTGCCTTCCCATTGGTCATCCCATTGTCACTTACATTGACTGTTGGCATTATGCTCAAACAAGAGTTGTGTTGATCAAGCGATATCTCTGTTTGCAAAATGTAGGCCACTGTACCAAGGATTGTGAGCTGACATTACATAATAGCTTTCAGAAGCAGAATATTTATTGACTAGTAGAAGATTTCATGCCATGGCAAGGTTGTAGACCGCTATGTTGATGGCATTCACTATTTTCTCAATACAAGGGAGTAAAATAACTGGGCATGAAATGAGTTCTTTGCTTCTGAGACCAGTTCCCAGTATTATTATTATTGTCTGTGTGTTTTTATTTTTGTAAAGCACTTTGAACCTGTCTTTGATGGTATAGGAAAACACTTTTAAATCAAGTTTATTATTACTTATTATTAATTCTTTAATAATCAAATTGGTGCATGACCACAGCAGCAGAACAAGACATTACCCGACTGGAACATGACTACAGCAAGTGAACAATACATTACCAGACTGGGACAATGCAGGAGTGGACATGAGCAGCCGCTCTCCTAGCTCCAAACTGGTCCCATCTCTTAGAAATGTGCCAGGTGCAACATTCCCATCATCTGATGACTCTGTTGGACCTGCATCATCCTGCAGCACAAACACCTCGTCCGGGTGTTCTCTCAGATACTGCTCCAACATCCACTGCTCTGAGGGGTACTCAAATGTTTGAGACAGGTTGTCATGAAACCTGATGTTGATCTGCAAATTAAAAAAGCAGCAACTAGAGAAACTGTAAACACAGCTGAATACTGCTATTATCATGCGATGTTGATGTAATATTAATTTAATATCAATGTAGATATTCGTCAACAGATGTCTGTGCCACATCCTCAACATCAGATGGCCCGAGAAGATCTCCAATACAGACCTGTGGGAGAGAACCAACCAAAAACCTGCCAGCCAAGACATCAGGAAGCAGAAGTGGGGCTGGACTGGTCACACCTTACGAAAGTGAGAAGACAATTTAACAAGACGAGCTTAGGGCTGGAACCCACAGTGGAGGCGCAGGGTTGGGAGACCCAGACAGACATGGAGGAGATCAGTCCACAGAGAGGTGGAAACAGCTGGCATAACATGGTCCCAACTGGAAAGGGATGCCTAGAACCGGGTCTGATGGCAGGGTGTGGTTGCGGCCCTATGCTCCACGACAGGGAAGTGGGGGGGGGGGCAACAGCTGACGAATAGGAACAAGAAGAATCAATGTAGATAAATGTTTTAACTAGCATTTAATATTTGCCTATATACATGAATACTAGACATCCATATGAGAGTCCTTTGAGAACTTGAAATAGAAACTTTTTTGTATATGCCCAGAGGTTAGTGCCAAGTTACTTAGATGGTAACACTTCTTATTGTTATCACACACTGTCACCTGACAAGAACATGCATATTTGTACTGCTGAGCACTTAAAAGCCAAACACAGGCCAAACAATGCTTACTAATTCTTAGCATATCCAAGTCACATATTGCAAGTCTTTGTGGGCCTTGGAGCCATAAAACTGACAGGACAAACTCAAACTTTGCCATGGCCACCTGTTCAAGCACACCACATTAGTGTCACTGGAGTAAAGATAGGTCATACAGCTTAAAGCCCATGTGTAAACAGACTGTAACATACAAGGGCTTCAACAACTAGCATACAATCTTCTGACATGTGGCAAGAAGTATCGGTAACTAACGTTGGGTCACGCATACTGAAGAAGGTACGAACCGTCAAACTTAAGTAACTGAGGTATTCAAATGAATGTATGCTGGGAATGGCAGGTGTGAATATTAATTGCTTTGTAAATGCACTTCATTTCTCCTCAAAAAGAGGTCAGGGAGGTGAAAAACTATGTCAAAGTCAAGCTTTGGTGCACCAGCTCATGCAGTCATGAGGTCTATAAATTTCTCTCTATACATATCTTAACATCTGGGACATATAAACACAAGCTGACACAGTTGGTCCTGCACAAAAAAACTAATCCCATCTAAGCATTGGGAGGCACACATGCAGTGACTGAAAAGTCTAACCAACCAACAGTCACAAGTAGCAATTTATACAGGCAGTTTTAACCAGGTACTACCAATGTACCATTTCCCACCCATCCTGGGTCAGGACAACTTGTATTGGCTAGACACTATGATGTTGCTACCATAGCGCTTTGCTTCTCGGAGACAGGTAGGACTGGAATGCCAGGTATTCTTACCTGTCAATGAAACAGGTGAATAATACATTATCCAAGAGGCTTGCCTTCCTACCTGACAGGTTACAGTCTCTTGACAAGTATATGGCCATCAACTATCCTCACACTCTCTCTCACTCACACACACATACACACTAACGCAACGCTAACTTTTCTCACATTTAACACACACATCTCACAAACCAACATTCGACAGAAGAAATAGGGTTAAGAATAAGCAGTCCTTTCTTTACTTGCAAGACATCTATGGCACTGACAATAAGTGACAGTCTATCTTTTGAACCTGTCGACACAAATCAGTGGTATCTGCTACACCTTCACAAGGAATGATATGTTCACATGTATGTGTGTACACACAAGAATGTGTGCACGTATGTGTAGTACACACAGGCAATGTGTATGGTATGGGTTTGGAGTTAAAAGAGGGAGGTGTTAATTATAACAGCTTAAGAGCTAAATTATTTTTTGCTGTGATTTTGTGGGAAACATGAAATATTGATGCTTTTTTAAAGAAATTGTTTGGTTGAGAAAATGAAGCCTGGGTGAACCAGGAACCTTCCTGGGGTCCTCATAATAGCAGTGCATGTGTGTGAGAGAGAGAGACAGAAGGAGCATGAGCACATGCATGTGCTCTTTGATAATTTCACAATCTCATGAAGACAACATGCACACTCATTTGTCCGAAGCTGGGAAGTACATAAGAATTATCAGTCCTAAACAGATTAAGCCAGTGGGAACCCAGCCCCTTCTTCTTTCTATGGCCAGGTTAGCTACACAGACAAGAATATCCTGTACAAACTGCACATAGAGATGTGTATCTTCCTGATTGTATACAGAGAAGTATATTCGATATAAGGAGCCTGCCAAGTCCAAAGTCCAAAAAGTTGCTTTTCATAACCCCAAGGAGGCATTAGAATTGTATTTACATACAATAAGTAAATGTGCAGAATATTTAGATACAATTGTATATAGACTGTACACAGATATGTATTCAGAATGCACCGAGACAAGCACACTGCAAATGTATCCTGTCTTCTGCAGTGGTTTAGGTTGTGTTTTGTGCCAGCAACTAAGGTTATATCACTGCAAAAGAAAGTAACAATACATTAAAAAGTTAGGAAACAACCCCCCCCCAGGTAATACAATAACATTAACAATAAAAACCAAGATAAGGAAAAAGGATAATATAAAAGAGTATCTTCTGCAGTGACCTCTGACATAAAGAAACAGCTACCTGGTTTTGTCTTTTCACAGTTACCATGGACACATGATCTTCATGGTGATAATACCAGCTTACTTGAGTGAATATTAATGATCAGGTAGCATCTACCACTACCCAGCACATGGCGGCCAGTCCGATCACAGCAGTGAAGCATTCATAGCCATGACAACGAGGATCATCATCATTATCACCATCAAACTCTTCAGTGGGTATAAAGTCTGAACTCATTTTCAGAACCCTTAAGTGTTCTCAGGATGTGCCAGCTGTTTCACTCCACCCCAAGATAATCTCACTTTAACAGCACAAAAATACTCTCAGGATGTGCTAGCTGTCTCATTCCCGTCTAACATAATATCAAACACTGCTTCAAGGTCTGTAACTTTACAGAGAATACATTACACTTTTTTTACAAAGTACTTTGTTCTCTTGAACAGCAATCAATGAGAATAAAAATTTAAATAAAAAATTACTACAAGTCAAGCTGTTAGTCAGCTGCAACAGTACAGGTACTAATGAAATGGGCATTTCAGTATGTCAGGGATGAGTTCAAGTGCTGGACTAGTCCCCTATGATGTTGCTCTAGTTGCTAACAAAGCATAAAGCAACCAACCTGCACCTGTAAACTCCCTTTCTGTTTTATCTGTTAATCTGTTTTTGACTGTTACAGCATTTAGTTTATCTGTAGCAGCACTCACACTGTACAGGTAGCTCATAGTTTAAGATGATACCACTGATACCAGTTTGACAGTTACAGTTTTGCAGAAACAGTTCTCTACCTTATAACCTATTTCCCTTAGCTGTACTTCCTGGTTTAGTTGGAGAATGCTACAGATTGTGTTCACTAAATCTCTCTCTCTCTAATTTTTGACTGATGTATTTCTTGTCAGAATTAAGGGTGCAATAGAAGGTCTTGTAGGAGACAATACACTTCCTTGTCTTCCAGTTAAAATGCATCTATGATTAAAAAATATAACTGATGATCTACTTCTGTTAACAAAATACATTCTAAAGCCAATGCCTAACTCTAAGTTATCTCCATATTTATTACAGGCACAATCACAAGTATGCACGCACACACTCAGCCACACACACACTCAGGTACATCATGTCAGCAGAAGAGAAGAAGCTGACACCTAAAATTATGAAGAGGCAGTATAAGGTTGGATTAAGCTGCTGTTGCTCTGATCCCCACAAAAACAAAAACACAAAAATAACAAAGCCATACTGCAGACAGACTATAACTCAAGGCTTCCAGCACCTAAGTAAAGCTGACAGCCATGCATAAAAATTGAGGTCTGCTCTCCAATTCATAATACTCATTACTCATAATTTTAACCCTAACAAACATCTATAATCTGTTTTCAAACAAGGACTCAACAGGATGTATTTCAGGTTCAGAGTAATTTAAAAAAGACATTAACCATCTCACTTGCTGCATATATCGCCAAGGGTGTGTTGTAAATTCTCAACAATTTCAATAATGCAATAAAGTATGGAAATATATTTATAAATAATGCTGATTAAGGCATCAACACTTTCTTTTAGCCCAGACTGACCCAAAGATGGTGAATCATCTGCAGTAAAAGTTATCAAAGACTAGTGTCTAGTATAGCTATGGGGATGCAAAGAAACTGACAGTCACACATTGGGTTTGATGCCCCCAGATGCCCATCTGAACTGAAGTGCACAACCTCCTTAGACCTTAAATGCACAGTTCTGCATGTTGAAATATACAACATGATTTTAAAATGAAGTTTTCTGAACAGGCGAGCCAACAAAGATGAAATCCAAAAATTCAGAGCAAGAATACAAAACAAAAGCCAGTAAACTGAGAGACAAAGACTGAAAGAGCTAGACTGCACCAAAGGCAGACCAAGACATACATGTTCAACATTCTCTGTAGTCAAGGGACTTGACAGCACACTCGTTTATCTTGTTAAAATTGCCCATGAGACAGACAGCAAATGAAACTACAAGATCAGGTCTTCAGCACAGAAAGCTAAACATCATTAAGGTAGTAATTCATGTTGAATCTTAAAGTATCATTTTATATCTTTTCTAAAAGGTATTTAGACAATGTCTTTTGTGCAGCTCAATATTAACAGTGCAAATAAAACTGGTCCTGTGTGCCTTCATGTGAAAGATCATGTGACTGATGGCATTTTCTACTGGAAATGAAAGACTGACATTTGTGCCTACTAAACAACTTGCAACTTACAAGTGTTCATTATAAAGGATTCATATGCTGGTTAGATGTGCATGGTAGTTACGTGGGATGTGTCAGTTAATGAAGCACACATAATAATCTCAGTTGTAAATGTTGTACCATATCATTTTAGACATTAGCACCAGCAGCAGAGTTTTTGAGTTACATGAAGTAGTGTACATTGTTGTACTTTCAAACCCAGGGAATAGTGCGCATTGTTGTACAGTCAAACCCATGGAGTATTGTACAGTCTAGTATTCTCAGACCTACAGAGTTTTGTACAGTATTGTACTCTCAAACCCATGGAGTATTTACAGTGTTATACTATCAAGCCTTATCAGATTAATCATTAATTATTAATACTAATGTATGCATACACACATTCAAACATACACAGAGACACAAAAACATGCACACATGTATAAGCACACACACCCAAACACATTCACATGACATTTTACCATTTATTTTACCTCTTTGTCAATACCCATTTAAACACTTCAACACAGCTAAGAAACTGTTACACCAACAGGAGCATCGATCATCACAAATATCAGCATATCAACTTTAAAATCATTTACACTGGCGTTTAGAAAAGTGCTACTTTGCAGACACAAGATTTCAGAAAATGATTTTTTTTCTTTGACCATCAGAATATTGTTCTCTTCCCAACAGCCAGCAAAATAATAAATCAACATATGATGCTCCATAATCAGCTCATTTACAAAGCATCATATCCACCAATAAATATGCAATACAATGTTCAATATTAAAACCATAGCTATGAAAAAGAGATATAAGTACTTTTTCTCATTCTGACTTTTCTAATGAAATTCATCTTTAAAGACATCTCAGACTTGTCTTTGTCTTATTTACAGGTTTACAGATATCTCGTCCAGTAAATGAAAATTTAAGGTGGGAGGTTTCATCCCTCAAGCCTGATGTCTGACTTCTACAGTTCAGGCTCCTCTCTTGCTACTGTCATCCAAGCAAGACAAGACAGAAGGGGTTCATCTCATGATTTTGAGACAAAACTGTAGTATTATGTGTGTGTAAAAAAGGATGGTTTTCATCTATACTCTTTTTCTTCTCATCCCTGAAGTGGAACCACAGGTACCAGTCATAGGAGAAACATGACAGCACATAGCAGAAGTGAACTCAGGCAAGCAGGGCTGGTCGTGCACCTGCATGGTTAGTCACCCAGCTTTTTTTTTATTTGCCACAGCATCAACCGCCTTGAATATATGGCATGGTATCATTTCAGATGACATGACCAAACTAGACCAGCTTCTGCTGCTTGACAGTAGCAAGCAGAGGCTCCTGGGTAACCTGTATGCTGGGTCCCCTAAAGCCTCAGCCATTAATCAAACACTTGTAAATCATAATCTGCAGTAAAGCCACAGAAATTATATTATCTTAGTTGAACCCTGTTATCATACTCATGATATCACCTTATGACCTGTTCAGTATCCAAAACCACAATTCAACAATGCATGTTCACCCACTCCAATAACACGACTTGTCAGATGGGCTACTAGCCACCGCTGGACCATGTTAATCTAAATGCAAGCAGTTTGGTTAAGCTTGGATCCCACAGCAGAGAGCAATTAGGCAATAGCAATGTCTACACCTGCAGAAACTCCTTATCTCTTTCAGGATCAATATCTCCTAGTCCCTGCCATTTGCACAGTTACATAAGACTTTCAAGTAAGCTGCACTTTGCCCATTTCTTCAGTGAAAGGTCTCGAGCATAATGGCTGTGACATTCTTTCTAAAGGGAGACTTTTCTTGAAAACATCTTGAAAAAGTGCAAAGTTCAGGAAAAAAAAAGATTTAACACAAAGAGATCAAATATATTGCAGCTTATCCCGTAATTAGCAGAAATGTATGATGGCTCAAACAGCTCGTCTTCCAACATTTAACTAATAATTTATTTTTGCACTGAAAAATCAACCAGTTAAGCACCATGATCCTTGGTGCAGCCTATCACAAAAATATTGATTCGAACGAATTCTTATCAATGTTTTCAGCTTCAGGCATTCCACAAGATTATAGCAATCCGTGCATCTGTAATGGACAGAAGATTTGTGTTCCATGCAAAATTGTGTCAGACACAAGTCTGAAGCTTTCGCATCCCACAGTCAATAAACCATCTACAGCCAACATTTGAACAGCTTCAACGAACCTGTGCTGATCAGTGTGGTTAATGAACCCTGTGACCATTTAAAGAACCCTTACTGATGCCTTTTCTTAAGATGCTTAAACAAAATTTTTATTTAAAAATTCTTTTTCTTCAATATTTATTCTCAAGTATTGTTAAACTCAACACGTTAAAATTAACAGCAATCACTAGCTTAGTGCTTATAGTTCTATTTGATTTACCTTGCACCAAATGAGCAGTAATTTTGAAAAACACTGATTAAGGGCTCAATGAACATTTGTAAAGAACTCTTACCAGAGAAGCTAACTTTCTGTCTTCATGGGAGTGGGTTGAACTTTTGACTTCATCTGTCATATTTATTCCAGAAATTATGAATGTTCGGTTTATTTAGTAGAAAAGTGCAGCGATTTAGCACTATGGGGGAAAAGGGAGGGGGGAGGAAACCAGAGTACCTGGAGAAAACCCCTCATGCCAAGCCCTGCAAACAAGTCTCACATACAGAATGTCCTGAGAAGTGAACCCTGAGCCACTCACTGCTGTGATGACAAGCCAGTGTTTTAATCCCTACACTACTGGGCACCCGCTTTTATTGTGAATGCACATGCTTATGCCCCACGTGTATACTTAAGGAACTATGGTGAATGAAGGAAGCATAGTATGCAATCTGTTCAGCTGACATAGGATTGTATTCACTGCAATTTGCTTCTCTGGCATGCAATGTTATGATGTCACGGAAATAAAATTTTATATGATTAAAAAAAAAACCTCACTGTGATCATGGGGGAGGAAAGGAGCTTTTTCTTTGCTTGCCTCCCCTCCCCTACCCCAACCCCTGGAATGCCAATGCTTAAACTTTATGTTCCATTAAAGTCTCATATTACCAAATACAGAGTGACAAGTCTCTTACTCAATACAGAGTAAACAGAAACATTTACTGATGAGCTATCCTCAAACCTCCACTGGTTTCCACAGATTTTTTTTCCTGCCAGAATCCATCTGTTTTGTGACTACAAATTGCATGCACAACAGAATGACGATTGGTTACTAGCATCCTGAAAGCTTAGTGCCAAATGTTCTAATTTCTGTTTAGAAACAGCATAATTTACTTTACAGTACCAAATACAATTCCTTATATAGCACCAAATACAATCTATGCATGGAAACAACTCTGTTTTAATAAAGCCTGCTACTAGACCTCAATGTGCCACTCAATACTTCTCATTTATAACATCAACTAATCATTGTTAGAACTGGTAAGACTGACCATATAGTGGCCATAACACACACACACTGCAGCTCCTGTTACAAGCCTGATCTTCACACAAACCATTTACAGATCAGAAGACATTGCATTAAAGATGTTTGCATTATGTCCATGATTGCACTGAAGTATACATATGTCCATAACTGTGTTAAAAACTTGTAGATGCCACCTGCCAAGCACTTACCTCTTTGCAAGTGCCATTGGGCAGGTCTCCATATGATTAATGAGTTTTTAATTACTATGCTGCAAAACAATGGAATTCTCTTTCCTTCAATATCCACTATCTACCCCCCATCACATCCTTTAAACATGCACTAAAAACACATCTGTTCCAGGAGCATTACTCCTTACATCAATCAATATAGTTGTTAGTAGTAGTGATGATAGTCAATTGACTAGTCTGCCTGCTCCTCTCCCTCTAAAGATTTATGACACTCTTCATCCTTACTGTTTGTTTAGTGATTCCTTTTTGTGTCTTCTGTGTTTGTCTTTTATCACTTGCCTGCATAGTTGCTTCTCCTTAGGTCCTTTGTATTCTGTCCATGTCTCCTACTTGTCTTAAGCAATGAGAGCATGATTCTTTGGAACCTTGGTTATGTGCTATATAAACCACAGGTTGTTTATTATTATTATCTTAAGCAAAGTGAGACCTGGTGTATGTGCCTTATTGTCAACACACCAAATTATTCAGCAGTGACCCATAATTTCAGGGTCAATTACAGCAGTCCTGCTGGCAAGTTGTGTAAGGTGCAAAAAAAAATCCTGTCAGTTTCATACCCTTTGTTTCCTCAACCAAGAACATGATGAGAGACCTACTACTGCAATGATCAACCATGAAAGTGCTTGAAGGAAGTACTACTGCACTGATTACCTTAAACCATTCCTGCAAGAGCTACTGAAGTAATTTTTCCCTGAAGTAAAGTGAATGTAGCCCTTAGCAACACCTCCAGTTATATTTTTCAGAGAAAAGCAACATTAAAATCAGATACGAGTTTGCATCTTAATATGACATGCTAGTCTTTAAAGCCAATCAGTAAAATAAGAACTAACAAAGAATTCAACACTGTTGGTGTAAATTCTGCACATGATCACTTCGAAGTTTAGTAGGACAGACATTTATGCACCTCAAGACCTATTTGAATCTGTACAATGAATAATAATAATAATAATAAAAAAAGGTTAGCTTACTTCCTTAATAATGTTAGCTGAAAAAATGATAACACAAGGTACATTTGGTTGATTCTGAGCTTGAGATTTTTTTTTTTTAATAATTCAAAAGTATTCTGTCAAATGTTAAGATTAGTTGTTGAGATTAGCCTGTTCAGAACTGGGACAAAATGTCCCACAGCAGTTAATATTGCAGCACACATCTAACATATCCTGATGCAGTGACATGACATTCCACCATGTCCTCTTCAGCATTTCCTGACACTCCATGTGTCTGGCCTGGCCCCAGCAGCCCTGACCTTTAAATCATACTTGGAAGTTCCTACAAACACTACTTTTGAAGTGATATCATTGCTATATTGTACTTATGAAACAATACAGTTTGTCAGTCTGTATCACTACTATCAAAGTCTCTCTAAGAACTTCAGCCACAACCTGTTAAAGCAAAAAAAAAACTCAAACTGCAGACATCATGCTACAATTTAATAACAGGCTCTTTGTACTTCTCCCAAAAAATTTTTTAAAAATGCTTTTTTAGACGAACATACAACAGCATATGAGAACATATATAAATATACATTTGTAAGGGGCATACAATTCAACAATTATACTGTAGATACAATAAACTGTATGTACACATTTAAATAAAAGCCAAGAGAACCTTATAGCCATACATTTATTATAACTGTCTTTAATGCTTTTAATGATAGCAAAATCTTGTATAAAATACAAACAAAACTTTATGGTGATTCTCTAGAACATTTATAATCAGTAACACCCTATCATCAGTGATGCAGTTTTTTGGTTCTTACTAGTCCTCCATGTTTGATATAAGTGCCCTGGCTACTGTGGTGATAAAATCATTTTTCACTGCCAGCTGCGACCAACATTATGAGCAAACTATATTAGCTAAATTGGTAATACAGTGTAATTAATATTGATAGAAATATTGTGACCATTTTAGTGGACTTTTAAAAAAAAATCTAGAAAATATTTTGCACCACACTTTTATTACAAACTCTTTCTAAAACTGTGTTGTCTATCTATAAGCTGCAGATGCAGTGATATGGCTACCAGAGCAACTGACATCTGATTTACAACCAGTCTTATTAATCACTTTAAGTAGCCAGTTAGTCTTTATTATCTACATTAAGAAACCAGACCAAAACTCCATGAACATTTGTGGACAATATGCTAAGCATGATGGAGGTGTGAAGTCTTGACACAACCTGCCAAATATGTAGTCTTTTATTTCTTTTCAATTTGACACACACCAAAGATCTCTTACTTCTACTAGCCTGACACAAAGCCCGTCGTATGTTTCATCTCATGCACACTTTTATTGTCTGTTTGAAACACATGTTGTCTAATTATCTGTGTTCAATATCATCCTGGGGCTGTCACTAACAAAGCTTTAACCATGGCTGGCTGGGTAAATTGTGGCTTGGGGGGAAGCACACCACGAATACAAATTTAATGTTGGTTACCTATGCTGAATGATTCTCTGAGCAGAGCTCACTTCTTCCTGAGTGCTATCGGTGTCATCTGTTGCCTGAAGCTAAGTGTGCTGGGAAGAAAATGAAATTCAGCTTCAATGGAGTAATAGCTGTTTCAGTGACACAGACAACATCCTACAGCCTTTGTTCGCTGCAGCATATGTTTCATGACGTTTCTCTTATAACCTCTTTGACACACTACATATTCTGCACAACTCAACCCTTCTCCATGGTTAATATCAACTCACTGAACAAAAGTAAAAACACCATTTCTATAATAAAAAGCACATCATCAAGTGCTAGACAGGTGTGAGGACACTCCAAACCTAACAAGGATGGTGATACAATATTGCCATACACCCTTCTCAAGTGTGGCCCACAGGGATGGTGCTGTAGACAAAGGAATAATCTCAATAATTATCACAGCTCCCAACAGCTTGTGAAATACAGAAGCTTGACTACAACACAAAGTGGCTTGCCATCATTCTTCTCCTTCCACCTCTACCCCCGAGCCCAAACAAACCCTGCAATGTGAGACAATCTTTCCTCATCAAGCTTGTGCCTGGATAAAAGGCACAACCTCTTAAGTAATCCAAGTAACTTGACATGGTGGCAGTGCTCTAAACCTAGCTAAACACCCTACAGAGCAGCCAAGAGCAAACTCTGACCCACATATCCAAACATTCACACATGCAGCTTTGCAGGCCTGTACCATGCTGAACTCTGAGTGCATAAGTGCTTGCACAAGAGATGTAGCCAAGCCTTGAAAACACTCACATCACTCACATTTCCAGAGACAATGGCCCAGTGATGCCCCAAAACAATGGCTCTATTACTTTGGTCCAAGAGTCTACTATAACCTCCTGGCACCACATACATGCATTAACAAGGCTGGATCAAACCACCATGACAAAAACTTAGTGCTGACTTGGTGTAAGACACCATCAACCAACCCATCCCACATGTGCACACAATGCCCTAGTATCAAGTCCAGAAAGCTTTCTCATTATCATTAATCATTTTATATAGCAATATGTCTGTTCATTTTTACTGCTTTATGACACCGTGCAAGGCACCAACTTCAGCTGAAGAGATGTTGGTACCTTCCACTTCCTTTCCCACTATAGCTGCTATGCCTGGAGTTTCCAGACAACCTGGCGACCTATGAACTGATTAAGTGTAGCTTCAAAGATATGAGGAACATATTTGAAACATAAGCTAAAAACACATCAAAACTACACTTTTCACAAATACATCAAATAAAATCCCTTTTTGTTGGTTTTTTTTTTTTTGCTGTCAGGTAAAATTTGGATGAGATCCCATATTGTGGTTTTCTACTGGCGGTTCATGTGACTAAGACTAAACACCATTATTTCTTGGTCTTTAATAACAAAAAGTCTTTACATCCAAACAGCCACATCATAGAAACAGCATGTAGGTGCACAACATTTTTGGCAAACTTGTTGGTTTTTTTTAAACAGATGAGTCATTGTTTTGTTGTTTATTATGATCAATAATATTGTATCAAAAGCAAAACTTTCCCAGGAAAAAAAATACAGAAGTTTTGCTACTGACTACACTCACAGACTTAACACTAAGATAATGTAGTTTCTGTAGTGTTGTTAATGACCATGCATCAGGATAGCATGCTGTACATAAGTAATGTTACGGACTTCACTTGGATCATTGTGCTGAACAAGGTTAGACTTTCCCAAAGATGACATGAAAGAGGAACCTATCATAATGGCAGCTTGACTCAAGAGACATTTCAACCCTGATTGTAACAGGCCTGTGAATACTAGCTGATGTTGGCAATCACTCTAAACGGGCCTGGTCATGGGCTCATGAAAGTATCAATTGGGCTGATATTAACGTGATGTTTATGATTTATATGCAGACTAGGACAGATGCTGCTGTAAAAGAAATTTGTTCTTAAACCATTGTCACTTGTTAGAACTAGATACTGAAATGTTTCCGAATTTCTCCTTCTCTCCTATTCCTCTTCCGTCTCTCTGACAATGCATTTATATAAACTGTGGATATACACATGCACAAACATACACATACAAAGTGCACATCCCATTACCACCACCACAATGTTAATGTTAACTGTGTTTGGTCTCCTGCGAAAGGAAAAAGCATCAATGGTAACACCCACTGCTCCAGAGTCAACAAGTGCAGTTTCGGTTTTTAAAAAAGTATTGTGCACTTGACCACATTCTTTGAAGCAATCAGCATTTGGTTTCTCAATGAAAATTTCCAACAAACAGTCAAAATCATCAGCATGACAAAGCAAACAAACTGGAAGTGCTTCATTCATTTTCTCTCAGCCCAGCAACTTACCTTTATTGTGCGATTCTTGTCTAGTAAAGATCGGCCCAAAGAAATGTTGGCGCCAATGAACTCAATGCTGCAAGGTTTAATCTCTCGAGGTGTGACACGGTATCCCCCATCTGAACCAGGATTCCCACCATCCTCAGAGGTCAGGCTGCTAAGATCCAGGCGAGGGACACCAACTTGAGGAGCTGTCCTGGCCGCCTGCTTTTCTCGACGCTTTTTCTGAAGCTGGCTGCTGTCAAAGATCTGTGAAACACCACCAGACTTGTTCTGACTGCCAGCCTCCATGCGCTTACGCACACTTGCAATCTGGTTTTCAATTTCAGATGGCACACTTGCAGCTTCGTCCTGTTTTCCAAGAGACTGGACAGGTGTCAGACGTTTACAAGGAATCTCACTACCGTCATCTTTACCATCATCTTCGTGCCGAGTTTTGCCAAGCCGCACTCCAAATAACTCACCTGGTGGTCCAGTGTGTATCGCCTCAGAGTTCTGCTTCATACGCTGAGCGATAATACGCGGAATTCCTTTAATTGGCTCTGTCATTTCCTGAGTCTCCATGCTGACTGGGATATCCTGTTTCTCTTTGCCCTCTGACTGAGACACTGTTGTAGGCTTGCCACGCTCACGTTCTACATTTGAGACTAAATGAAACGGAATTTTTTCTGCTGGCAATTCAGGTGCCATAGTATCTTCAATACGTGGTGATGACCAGCTGTCTTGTCTACTGTTTACAACTTTCAGTGTCTGCACCAAGTTTCCATCACTGCCATCAACCTTATCCAGTGGGACAGGTGGTGCCCTCCCCTTTTTGTGCAAGACATTGACTTTATTCACCTTCTGCACATCAGTTTCTACTTGCTTTCTCTCCGTCTCATCACGCTTTGTATGTGATGCTGTGTCAACAACCATCTCCCCATAATCCTTTACACGTCTTGGCTTTGAGGGCTTAGAGGTATCCTTCTTAGAAGTAAAAACAAGATAGCGGTTCTCATCTTCACTCTCTGTTTGCTTTTTGAATGGAGCAACTGGCATCACAGGACTAGTCTTCTTGACACTGGGGGTAAAGGAGGGGGGTACACTTGTTGCTGCACTGGTAGCAGTAGTACTTGCATCACTTATAGTCTTACTTGACCTGGCTGGAACTACAGGTCGAGATGCAGGAACAGCCTTGACAGCAGCAGTGGAACGTCCTGCTGGAATGGGTCTGCTGGACTCAGTGGAAACCAACGTTCTATCATCAGAATGAAGCTCAGCAGTAATGCCACTGTTTGAAGATAATGCCAATGAAGAAACTGTTGATGAGGAAGATGAAGATGATGAAAAAGATGATGATGTGGTGTTTGTAAGAGGCAATGGTATTTCTGCAGGTATGGATGTATCCATGCTGCCAGTATCATTTACATCCATTGATGAGGATGATTGCCTATCACCATTTCTTACAAACTCTGCAGTCCTAGGAAATTCAAAATTTCTGGCAGCATCCACCACTCGAGGGGAAGACTGAGATACATGGGGTCTTACCTCTCTAGGGGTGAAAGCCTGTCCTCTAGCAGCAGGATCAGTAGGGCTCATGGGTGAGTCTTTGCGATCAAAGTCACCCCAACTACTAACATCTCGAGTAGGGCTAAGAGGCTTATCTCTGCGACTAACATGCTCTGCTTCTGCTTGAGCAGCAGATTCAAATATATTGCGTACAGTCAAAACTGTGTTGGGTTTTGGAAGTTCGTCCACAGCGGCCTCATCTTTGAAATATGTTGCATGAGCCTGGGACCGGTCATCTGTAGCATCACTGTCAACCTCTACATCAGTGGCAGAAGGCTGAGGAGGGGGGTTCTCAATGAGGATGATGTTCTCGGGAGCTAGTGTCACATCCGGTGCCTCGATGTGGGAATCTCGAGTGGGCTTTGTGGGGGAAGGTGGGCGTTCCCACTTTCTATCCACATGACGTAGAGAAACCTGGAGATGAGGTTTTCTGTGGCTATTGTTAACAGAATCCACGCTTCTGGCGCGATGCTTTTGACTTCTGAAGCTTTCTCGTCCTCTCTCTCGTCCTCCTATTCGTGTTTCCTCCGTATGATTGTCTTCTGTCTCTGCGGTATGCTGATCGTTTCGTAAAATATTCTCGACGCTGCCGGCGTGTTTAATATGAAGGTAACTGGGCGTTGGTTCTTCTCGAGTGCTCAGAGAAGCAAACTTCCCCATTAATTTGTGTACAAAACCAGAACCAGGCTTGTACTCACCCAGTTCTTCACGAAATTGTAAGGTACTCTCTGTGTCTGAATGTTTAGCGCGTACCGGCAGAGACGGTTCCCTTGAAGTTAGAGCGCGGGGGTGACGCACCCCAAAAGATTTATAAAATGGGTTGTCGTGAATAGATGAGATATGGTCCGGTACAGGAGAAATAAAATTACTATCGCTCACCATGTCAGGGTTGTTTCGTAGACCAGCCGACATTTTTCTGGTTGTGTGTACTTCCGTATTATATTCTACAGGAGCTGCCACCCCGTTCATTGCCAGATAGTGACTGCTACTGTCGCGTTTCCATGTCACAGCTAGCTATGCCATCCGCCTCGGCACCTAATGCAGAAGTAACCCTTGCGTCACGATCTTGGACCCATGATAATACTGCTGTCATAACAAGACATTCATTCATAAATATTCTGTGATGTCACGCAACAGGATGGACATTTGTACCGATACCGAACTAGTTGACTTCTGGTCCGCTATTGTTGCAGACGTACAGCTCGCTGTCGAGCCGAGTTGCTGTGACGTCACGCTGCACGATGGGAGTGTACCATCATGACGGCCGCTTTTCACATTTTACTGCCCTCTTACCCTAAGCTACATTTTCCACATAACCCGCACATTTTCTACGCATGATAAGCTGTTACAATTGCCCATAGCAACAAATCCACTCAAATTTTGTATATATAGACAAGCGGTATTTTTTTAAGAACTGTTACCTTTGACCCACATACTACTGCTCCCTGTCGAATGAATCACTTGACTCCACCCACGTAAAGTGTAAATAAATTGTTCGATAGAAACTCCATGAAATAAAATTAAAAACACATTTTGGATCAGCAGTGAGGGGTATGGGTAAGTGGTTCTGAAGCTTATCAAAATTAAATGCGGGACTATTTTAACAGCCACAGAGCTAACCCGCGAGCGGAATTCTTTTTCCCACCTGAAATAAGGAGGGCGGAAATTCAGCCAATCGGAGTGCACGCAAAATATGCCATAAAAGGTCAGTGTAACCCAAAACCTGTCCACTGCGATAACTGTACGATTACTAAAATCAGATCAACACAGCGGCGTTAAGTCTGGAGATATGAGATATGAGAAACATTTTAGTATACTATACTTATGTAAACGTCATTATAAGTGCGAGATCCATTCAACCTCTTACGTTATACAGCTGTTTCACATTGTGTATCACGTGATATTCCTCGAGGCCCAAGTTTTGTTGACGGTGAAGCAATATGAATCGTTGAAGCGAGGCATGCGAAGAGAAAGTACAGAACCTAACAAGAAATAAAATACTATAAAGTTAAATTTAACAGTTGATAAACAAATGAAACTTTTAGGTTCCAATTATTATAGTTTGCAAGTGATGTGGATAGTGGACTATTTTTGTTTGATATCCCTGCGCGAGTGGGAGATTGATCGTCTGCTAAAAAGTAAATACACGTGAAATTTAAATAAAAATAACATGAAAAGGCTAAACACATACAACTCACGCTTTATTATTGGTTTGGATTTAGAAAAATACCACGAAAATGTCTGCTAATTCATTCAACAACACTAGAAGATCCATAGTTTCTACGCATGAGCAGACCTCACTTCAACGATTCATATTTGTTTGATATCCCTGCGCGAGTGGGTGTTTGATCGTCTGCTAAAAAGTAAATACACGTCAAAGCAATGCCGACGGAAATTTGCTCTTCGTGCTCAAATTTCTGTGAGCAGGACACTGAAACACTGTCGAAGCTAAAGGTATGTGATTTTTATTCTTAAGTTAGTAATCAGAGCTTCTGCAATAGTTGCATATTGTATACTAATCGTATATATTGAAATGTATCAATATGTATGCCAGTCATAGAAACAATACCAAGGTGTTGTAAATAATTGGTTTTATATTTTGTTAATAACTTCTGCACATTGAAATACATATTTAATAACCCTTTTCAGGAAATTTTTATGTCTGCTGACAGAACATAACTTTATATAAAACATCATTACCGACTAAGAAGGAACATGTCAAAATCCCAATTTGAATAATAAATATCACTGATATGGATTACTAAAGAGATCTATTAGTCAGGTAATCTAAAATCCACATAAAAGTTCTGTCATCAATATTGCTCTGAATTAGTTTCTGAGCAAGCAAATACATGCACTCTGAAAATAAATCCAGACTTCAAACTCGAGAAATATTGCACTATGACTATACTCAATAGGCACTAGGGATTTATGTAAATTTACAATGCAGCAACAAAGCTGAACTATTTTGTCTATGACTGGATTATCATCACCAGGCTTTATTGTCATCAGGTCTATAGGGAGTTTAGACTGCAAAATGCCAAACCTTTTGTGAACAAAGCTTATAACTCTCTTAATATGAATTTGTACAGAGGCTATTTTTCTCATGTTTTCAACTTTAAGTTTTCAACTTTAACTTTAATGTAGCTGTTTTTCCCATTGGGAAAGTCTGGAATTAATAATTTAGCTTGATAGAAAAAGAACTTCATCTTCAATGTTTAAACCCCTGTCAGCCATACTTATATCATCTGGTATTAAATTGAACAACAAAGAAGTATTTTGAATTAAGTGTTTGTCTAAAGCCCTGCCACCAAATGCATCAGAAATGTAGCTGATTGACCCTTGTGGTGTGATCCCAATCAGATATTTGGCAGAATGATATTTGCTGTAGTTGGAATAAACTTGGACTGATTGTTTGGCCCAAGGGTTTCTGTGTTTGAAGTCCAAAACAATCAACAATATTGCAGTAGATATGTCTAAAAACGAGAAGGATGCTCAGACAATTTCATAAAAGTGTGTGCTGTTGCTAGAATTCCATTATTACTTTCTCCCAATAGTATCCATAAATATATCTGATTTATTTCTCATATTGTCTTAGGATTTATTACCTGAAGGATATCAGCACCTTATCTGCAAATTTTGTGTGACCAGTGGTGCTAATGATCATTTTGAGGCTACTGTGAGAATTAACCTGTTTTCCAAAGATGATGTGCAAAAGTGGAAGAACAGCTTTCAGGAGTCTTCAAAAGTTACTTTGAGAATCAAAAGAACACACCCTTCTCTGTCAACTAAGATCATGTACAAGGTAATATTAATGATTTGTCATTTGCATTTCATAGACAACTCATAGGTATTGACATGAACACTTTTGCCATACTGATATATTCTGTCCTTCAAATGTGTAGTCTTTTAATACATCACATTAGACATTAGGTCATTACCACTGAACAAACAGTATTTGCAATTTTTAATCTTGGTCAGCTTAGTCTTAATTTTGATAGGATGCTATACTCATTAAGTGTAATATAATTAAGTGCACTTGTTAACAACTGTGAGTTCTAGAATCAAATACCATCTGGGGCTACCATAATATAAATATTTTGGGGCCGAGACAATACATTATATTCATGAATATCAAGGTTCTAAATGGACTTTGCAAAGCACAAAGACTCGGGATTCTACTTTTGTTGTTTCCTTTTGTGGGTCTTGTTTTATCTAGGTGATGTACAGGTGTCAGCACTCGACTCAGCCTAGATCATCAACTGCTGATGATCGGAAAGGCTCAAAGAATACTAATTGCCCTGCCACAACATGTCTGACACTTTATCAGACTAGCATTTTTGATTCTGATGGCTTCAAAAGGAAAAGCAGGTAAGGACTAGCGCTCCTTTTGAAAAAGAATTGGCGTGCACAAAACTATAGTAACAACCTATTAAATGTGGCTGACATACTTTCTCAAACACTCAAACATAGATACTTCTGTAAAATAATGTTTTGTCATTTGTTTTACTTGTATTTTTGTTTCTCCTTTTTATTTAATATGTGTACATGTCTTTTTGTTTTATGTATCATACGGTAAACTGTTTTGCATTTCTTTATCTGTTTTTATAGGTCATCGGACAGTCATCGAGCAGATTATCCTGCCCTCGTACAAATCAAGCACTGTCACAACCATGCCATCATTGCAGCCTCAGCTATCAAGCACAGAGATGTGTCTGAAACAACAAAGTTACGTTTAGAACAGCTGATGTTACAGGGCTATGCACCAAGTGCTGCTTTAGAAATGTATAAATATGACCTACAGTTGGAACATGGTGATGATTATGTTTACATCTCTGCTGACAGAGCTGTATGTCCTGATCGAGATTATGTATACAGGTAAATTTTTCTATGAATCTTTTTTTGTCAGTTGAGGAAGTTTACACTAATATCTAGACAAAAGTAGACGTAAAAAGTATGTAACTCAAACTAAAGATATTATAAAGGAGTAAAAAAAAACATTTTCACATATGGTGTAAGAAAACCACAAGGCCGTGCATGACCATTGTCAATATCATTGTGTATAATGTAAAGCCAAAGCTTTCTCCCTTTTTTCTTGTACAGATTTATAGTCTGTTCCAGCCAGCACAACGGAGACTCATTTGATTTAATCAATATATAAACAAAAATTTCACTAATAGGCAGTTGAAATCTAGTTCTCAATTTTTGACATAATGCAAACGTGGACTTG
>SRHC01001559.1:0-149489 GCA_004794325.1 Pomacea maculata | reverse complement strand
TATGTGATGTCGTATTACGAAGAGTTTTACAAAAAAGGCAGAAGGAACAGACACTGGACAAGTTTTTTTCCTTTAACCTCAAAGCTACAGAAAAAGGTTACCCCTTATTTTATAATGTCAAGTGTTCATGGAGGGGGAATCAAAGCAGTAATTCCACCCCATCTTCACCACACCTGCTTCCATCCACGCCGTCAAAACGGCAAGTTTTCTGATGTTTCAATGCTTTCGTTAATGTTTTTATATTTAACTTCATTTAAACTGCATTATAACTGTTCTCATTAAAACAAATACCTATATAGCCTGTAACTTTCAAATATTAGCGAGTCAACAGGGGCTGGGAACCAATTAAATCTATTTCCTTTATTTCTTATGGAAAACATTGTTTCGGATAACGAACATTTCGGATAACGAACAGTTTTCCAGAACGGATTAAGTTCGTTAACCGAGGTTCCACTGTATATATATATAAACAATTTGCAGCCCCAAGTCAAATCAGACAAAAATTCACATCATCATCGTGTCGTTGTAGTTATTGTGATATTTGTCTTTTTCAACTTCTACCTCCTGTTCCTCGTTAGTTTTAACTACTGTATGAAAAGTTACAGTCAAGGTGTATAAAGATTTGACTATTTATCGCAGGTTTTCCAGCGACGGCAGGACGGCTCGGTTGATTTCTTTCGAAACTGGGCAGACTATCAAAACGGCTTTGGTGATTTGAATGGGGAGTTCTGGCTGGGTAAGAGTTGTCTCCCTGTCTGATATGTAACTGCGTCTCTTCTCACATCGATATAATTTTCACATGCATGCACACACGCGCTCAAACACACACGCGCTCAAACACACACGCACACGCACACGCACACGCACACACACACACACAGGTCAGAATCTACCCCACAAGAGACTTTTGCTCTTGTTTAAGTACCCGCAGTGTTGTTCAGTTATGTAACTTTAGAATCTTATTGTTTCCGGATTCAAGAGCTTGTTTTGATGTCTTATGTCTCTCACATAGCTAAATTAGTTAACTCACTAGTTGCATCCCTGAGGACAGTTATACCCAATGCGTGTGCGGACGTTTTGCCACCGGACGTTTCGGAGCCGGACGTTTCGCCGTATTATGTCAGAGAGAGAGAGAGAGAGAGAGAGCTTACTTACTTCTCAAAGAATGAAAATAACTTCTAGATTACACAATAATTCTTTATTTCAAACAAATTTTACACACAGACTTCACAGACAGTTCACTTTGATTGTCACAGATTATGCGCAACAGCTTTGAGAAAAAACATTGATACAATGGCGAGAGAAATGTGTGAGCTAACGGTTCACATGAGGAGGGATAGTAAGAGAGAGTTCACTGATACATTGATACAATGGCAAGAGAAATGTGTGAGCTAAGGGGCGTCACACACTTGACTTCGACTAAAGGTCCCGCGTGAAATGCCGAAATGAAGTGCCCCGCGCCGAAACGTCCGGCAGTGAAACGTCCGGCTGCGAAATGTCTCTCACATAGCTAAAAACAATAGTTGCATCACTGAGGACAGATTTTCCCAATGTAGATTACCGGTGGCCATGAATACTAGGTGTTTTGATAAACATGTCTTCCAGGACTAGACAACCTACACACTCTCACATCATTGAGACACTACGAGCTGCGGGTGGACATTGAAGCGTCTAATGGAACCCGGGCGTTTGCACATTACAGTCACTTCGGGATTGAGGATGTTAACACCGGTTATGCCTTGTACTTTGACGAATTTCTGGGCGGAAATGCAGGTACGAGGCTTGTTGAGGTTACTGAAGTATCGGTAAAACATAAAAATACACGATTGTAGAAAGTTTACTGCAGTTGGTGTATTAAATAGAACAACAAAGTTATAAAAATATTTTAAACTTATATTAAGTTTACTTATATTTAATGTAACCTTAACGTAACCTTAACGTAACCTTTAATAGTTTTAATGAACCTACTTTTGTTTTTAAGACGTCTGTGTAGATCGTTTCCCTAGCTAGCAGGCGAAAAATGGCGGTAACGGCGACTACACGGCACTTTAAACTCGCCAATCAGGGCATAAAAATGTTATGGTCTTATGCAAGGACCAGTTTCAGAATGGTTGGAACATGCTTCGATCTTCTACATTACAGAAAGAGATAAAACACTTCCAAAAGTGGATAAAATATTACATGAACTCAACAGTTTGAAATTTCTTGACTTTTACACTTTAGTGGTGGAATCATCGTTGATGAAATGAATTTTTAATTATCTGAAAACCTCTTAGCTCAAATTAAAATTCTGTCGTAGATAACTGAAGAGAATGTTACAAACCCTCAGAACATGTGACTGTTGATGAAAAAATCTTATATCCAAAAAACCAGTTGATGCGCAACATTTTGCTTACCGGACTTGGAACGATGTTGAAGATGCGAAGTTGTTCAATTTGAATAAATTATATTACTGATAAAAACAAAGGCACGTGCAAGACTGCTTTTTCTGATTTTTAGTTCTCCATTTAATAGAGTACAACCACACTTTCTAGCTTTGAGTCTCGTTTCTGATTTTAATGTTGCGCCTCAACTGGTTTTGTGGATATAAGATTTTTTTTATTGTAGACAACAAAATTCTGTAAATGGGCGTTAATCTGCTTATTGTTATTGTTGAATCTAAAATAGCAGAATTTAGTTTTTTCTTATGCATTGTTTTAGTGTAACATACAGACTATTACACGTGAAATAGGTAAATTCAACTGTTGTCATGAATTATGTTTACTTATGACACGTGCACACTCAATACTCCTTGTAATAGTAGCCATGCAGCACACACACACACACAAATGTTAAATGCACTTTTTACTGTATAGAGCTAAGCCACTTAAAAAATAACACGTTTGATGCAGGTGACAGTCTGATAAGAGGAAAAGGGTTTGTGACGAAGGATCATGGTGATTTTCTTGGGTGTGCCAGACTTCACCGGGGGGCTTGGTGGTACTATTGGAAATCGATCTTTGAGTGTTACAACTCTGACCTCAATGGAATTTACAGACCAGCTGCTCAAACATCTAATAGTGATGGTATGGACTGGCCCAGTTTTACAAAATCGCAAGTTTCGCTGAAACGGACAGAAATGAAAATACGACCTATGTAGCGACATTGTTCTTGCACAGCAATCAGTTTTTTTTAAACTGAAAGAAGCTGTATTGTCCTGAAGTCATGATTTATCTAATATTATTGTGCTCTATTGCTATGTGATTCTTTCTTAGAAAACTAAATAGTCTATATTCCGACCATCAAACTTAACCCTCTTAAACACACACACAAGTGGTGTGACAGATAAGATAACTGACAGGATGACCGAAAAGACGGAAGAGTCATCTGATGGTGAAGTGCTTTCATCGGTTTGTTATCAGTGAAATACCTTTTTCACCCCTTGGACAATGTTAGTATTTAGAAATTTCAGACTTTACTTCATGCATTACCAGTTCAATGGCTTGAAATAAAGACAAATGATCACCTCCATGATGACGTGCAACGTTGTGTTGAGGACAAAGATACATCGAAACCTCGATAATCTTGTCTCTGGCCCCAAAAACGTGGGGATAACTCTGGTGGTAACTATAAGAGTACGAGCTCTACAAAATTATGTTTATTTTGATAGGGGGATTGGTGTTTTTACGCCGAACCAGCAGGCTATATAATGGCAAGACAGCCAGCCTGTATACAGATGTCACAGCAAAGAAAAAAAAGCGTGTCTGAGACGAAAACTGAACCCAGGAACCCAGGCCTCACTGTATTGGTGACAGGCCCTAACCGTTGCGCCACCGGGCCGCCTAATTTTTATAGAAGGGAGTGGGGATGGAGGAGGAGAGTACACAATACTCAGCTAGTAGAGTTATCTCCCGGTAATGCATTGATGAACGCTCACTTGTCGTAATCTCGTGACCACTGCATTTATTCAAAGAAATTTTTCTAATTAAACATTTCAGTGTTTGTACGACATTTTGGCAGGACGTGAAATAAATATTTATTTTTATTTACATTAGGATACAATAGAGCTATTTACATCTATCAGCGCAATAAAAATTACGTTCGTACAGTGGAACCTCGGTTAGCGAACGTCTCGGATAGCGAATATTTTGGATAACGAACAAAAATTTCGTCAAAAATTTGTCTCGGATAGCGAACAAAATTTCGGATAACGAACAGCCACGTGAACAACACGTGACCGACCAGCATGTCATCATTCGCGCTCGAGACACAGTTACGATCAGTCGTTCCTTATCTATGCGCATTCTTCTTATTTAGTGATTGTTGTGCTTTATTTTAATAAGATAATCCACAATAATGGCTCCAAAGAAGATTAAGAGCAATTAATAGCAGTGAGGTAATCACAAGGAAGCGGCCAACAAATTAATTGAAAAAGGAAATGATTTCAAAGTATGAAGGTGGCATGCGTCTGTCGGATGTGATGTCGTATTACCGAAGAGTTTTACAAAAAGGCAGAAAGAACAGACACTGGACAAGTTTTTTCCTTTAACCTCAAAGCTACAAGAAAAGGGAAGTCACCCCCGATTTTATAATGTCACGTGTGCTCATGGAGGGGGAATCCAAGCAGTAATTCCACCCCTTCCTCCCCACACCTGCTTCCAACCACGCCGTCAAAACGGCAAGTGTTCTGATGTTTAAATGCTTTCGTTAATGTTTCTATGTTTATTTAACTCCGTTTATATTGCATTATAACTATTCTCATTAAAACAAATACCTATATAGCCTGTAACCTTCAAATATTAGCGAGTCAACAGGGGCTGGGAACCAATTAAATCTATTTCCTTTATTTCCTATGGGAAAAATTGTTTCGGATAACGAACATTTCGGATAACGAACAACTTTCCAGAACGGATTAAGTTCGTTAACCGAGGTTCCACTGTATTTTAATAATATAATAAAAATAAATGCAGATTTACACATCGCATATTCACACATACGGAACGTGTTCTAAGCGACTAAAACAGGAACGACACATAAACAACATGGACAGGATACGAGGGACAGAAGAAGAAGCAGCAGTACTGACCGGGAGGGATAGGTATGTGGGTATAAAAACTTACAAACGGTATGGTACATGTCATTTTCAGCTCGCACTTTGTCAAAGATGTGTGGTTTTGGAGCTACCTCTCCTGGAATGTCTCTTAGGAATATTTTTCTGTGTTAATGGCTGTTTTTATGTTGATGTTAGTTTGTTTGTTAACATGTATTACTGTGTGTCCAAATGTTGTGTCTTTCCTTATACACCACCACCACCACCACCACCACCACCACCACCACCACCACCACCACCACCACCACCACCACCACCAACACAACCACCACCAACACCACCAACAATAATAATAATAGGATCTGTATAGCGCATTTCCTTACGAGCTTGATGTGCTTCACAGGAGACCAGGGGCAGAGGGGAAAGAGGCCGTGTGATGTAGATGTCACAATCGAGTACAAACAACTACAACATACATACAAGAACATACACCGTTAGCAACACAAAAACATGAAGAAGTACAAAGACAAGAGTGTGGGGGGAGAAAGGACAACAGATGGACGAGCTATGGTAGATGTTTTTGAAAGAGATATGATTGAAGTTCATGAAGACTTGTACCGACTCTGTGGGGAGAGATGGAGTAAAGAGAGAGCGACGGACAAACGTCTTTTATAGAGCGCTTTGGGCATTCTGTTTGGTAGGGAAATATACTGTACAATTTACCTTTATTTTCATTTTACTATTATGAATACTAATTGTCGGTTAATAAAAATTGACGTAATTGTAGCAGTAAGTACATGACATACAATACATGTGTATCTTCAAAAAGTAAAAAAAAAACAGCTAAAAAAAACTTTATCGAGCAAGCAAAAAACCTACAAAGGGTTTCTTAATCTAGGCAGGTCTACTGGTCTGAGGAGATCATTTAAAAAAAAAAAAAATTCATATATTCATATATCTAATTGTTTCCAGAATGCAGTATCTTTGAAGGGAAGCGACTTTGCAACCTAGGCAGAAAAAACGTGAATTACTTCCCTTTGATCACAGGCCAATTAGTGCTTTGAGTCTCTTTTCTACTTTTAAAGACCTTGTGCTGATACAGCGGTTAGGGGATGTTTTAAAAATATAATGTTTGATAGAAAATAGTCTATAAAAGCTAATCATATGATGGAGTATGACACATTTTTGTGTTGAATCAAATTTCAGTGACAGTAAATGCAAAATTCTTGAAAAAGTATGGCGAGTTCCAGGAATGCGATGCTTTGACTAAAATACTTTTTCAAAATGTCACCTCAGATGTAAGTCCATCGGTGACTAAATGTGACCCTCCACGACGAAATGAGTCTTAAGCCGCGTGGAACAGTTTTGTGCTAGAGGCACCGAAAAGTGATAGGGGTCAATTTTGTGCGGTTTGACTTTTCTTTAAAAATGGATTGCTTGGTTATCAGGAAAATATACTGCTATGTTAAAATAAAAGTTAGAAATTGACTTAAAAACGTTTTAATCGAGGTACCCTACTGCGATCCGTATCGATTTTAGACGAAATTCAAACGCTGTTTCGATATTGTTTCCCGTCATAACCCCATCGTGTTCTACCTTGAAAGAAAGCGAGGAGACATTTCGTCGTGGAGGGTTACAAATTATAGAATATTTAGACTACATTCTAAGAAAATTCCAACTTTTTTCTTCTATTGAAACCATTTTATTCAATATTATCTTTCCGGAACCATGAATATTTTTCTCCGATCGCTACAAAATTTGTTTAAATATAAAAATGAAACGACAGTATAATTATTGAAACCTTAGTTCAGTAAAACACTTTTCTGTCTCGATGTACGTAATACATGCAAATCAATGCATTTGAGCACAAGATGTATTGATTTAACTGAAAAAGACATGACTGGCACAATGATGTAGTTGCTCATGAGCTGTCACGTGACTCCTTGCAGGAGACAATCTGATGTACCACAATGGGCAGGAGAAGCATATCTAAATCATAGAAAGTGGATGAGGGTATATGAGACTGTGCCAAAAGTTTGATGTGCTTTTAGTTTAAACACATCGATATGTTGTTAATTAATATTGTCACAATAGTATTGTCACGGATCAGTCCGTGATTCCATGTTTCAAAGTTAGTTTAATCCTTTCGCTGTTTGTAAATTACAATGGTAAATAACAAGTATTGATGAGTGAGAGTGTCAGCGAGGAAAGGGAGATCACTCTAGCGAAAATTATAGAGAAGCAGACGGCACTGGCGGACATGAGAGTGGAAGGATGTGGTGTGAGTGTTAATGTGAGCGTAGATGCTAGAAGTGATTCCTTGCCTTGACAAGGCTTTTTTTTCGTCTGTGTACTGGCGATTGTGGTAGGTAGCGACTTTTTGATCGAGGATTCGTCTAGATCTAATCTTGTCGCCTTCGGTGAAGCGCCCAGCAGTGTGTAGACTGTGTGTACTGTGTGTACCGTGTGTACAGTGGGCTTCTTGTCGCCAACAAAATGTAAACGAGATAATAAAATTCAAACTGTGTGTGGACGAACAGAACTGTGAGTAAAGTACTAAATGACTGCTGGTGCGATTATAAACTACATGATAAGAATTCAGATTAAGAGTGGAGGTTAGGATCAAGAATTAAGATTACGAGTTATTTTTGTGTAATTGATCGGGGAAGGCCCCGGATTGTAAACATTGTATGTGCCGATAGCTGTGTTTCGCCGATAGAATATTGTGTTGAGGCGGATTATTATTTATGCATATGTGTCTTGAAGTTTGTGAAATCCTGAGCCATTGAGCAACTTATTACCTGTGGAATGTCCCGGTTAACCTTCTGCCAAATTTACTTAAAAGTTAGATCGCCAAAAGTTAAAAGAATACTGGTTGTATGTGATGAGCGAAACCTTGACGAAGCTTGAGTGCGATGGAGCAAAAAAACAAAAACAAAAACAAAAACAAAAAAAACAAAAAAAAACAACAAAAAATAAAACAAAAAACCAACAACAACAATAAACAAACAAAAACGTGACAACGTGGTTGTTTTGATGGAATAAAATAATTATTTTTGTACTAGACGATGATGATTAAATGTCAAAACGACACAATTGTCTGACACAATGATCTAACGGCTCATGAACTGTCACGTGACTCCTTGCAGACAAGGATTGGTGCTTTACGCCGAGCCAGGAACTAAGGCAAGGCAGCCAGCCCTGTAAATAGATGCCACATGAAGAGAAAGAGCAGCGTGCCCGAGACGAGAACTGAACCCAGGGCAACTAATCTTAAATGTATTGGTTACAGGCGCGCGCATGTCCCACCGGACCACCTGACTCCTTGACAGTCTGATGTACCACAGAGGATCACAGGTGTGTTTGGTGTACACAAGAGAAGCACAATATTTATGCTATACAGAATAGATTTTTTAAATTCTTGTCCTTCGTTAGGGCGGGTATCGGACATGTGAAGACCACATCTGTTCGTCGCTAAAAATAGCAACGTCTATCATAACAACATATGCGCAAGAAATGATGCAGAAGATAAACATAGCGTCTATATGTATATAAATAATCTAGTTTACCTACTGACAGCCATACAGACTAGTAGTTGTGATCGGTGACACCTCATTATGTTGTGGTGGTTGTTGAAATCTCTGGTTATTGTGGTGTGTGTAGTCGGTGAGTGTCCGTGTGTCTTTCTGTCTGATGTGCTTCCTTCTCCCTGTCTCTCTCTATGTAGGATATTCTTGTTCTTCCTTCCTTTTTTTTCTTTCTTTATTTCTCTGTCCAATGCATCTCCTACTCCCATATTCTCCTCACCTCTATTTCCATATTGTATTTTAATTTTTATAAAAAATGAAATCTTTACTTTTTTAAAATGCACAGTGGGAATTTATTTAAATTTTAATTTAACTTGTTTTGAGATTAAGTGAGTTCTTGTGCTAAGAAAGTTTACATTAAATTAGCGTCTGTCTTGAGCAGATTTAACGATTTAGAGGATGTTATTGAGCATATTGTGCACTGTTTAAGCACTTTCATCTGTCTGTAGTCGCTGTCATCTGTATCTGTACTCACTGTTACCTGTCTGTCTCTGGTTAACATCGATTTGATATCGACATTTTGTGTTCGTATGTTGTTATTTGTATTTTCTATTATATATTAGTATTTATTTTTTTTGTAGTTTACTCGTCTGGTTAACATCGATTTATTTCGAGGACAGTTGTAGTAAACAGTTGTTGTTTGTGTATGTTAGGATCGAATGCTGTTCTTTGGTCTTCGTCCCCGGGCAACATCACGGCATGCCAAGGAGATGACGTGACAGTCCCATGGTCCTTCACGTCGATGCCCAATGAGACTGTCATTAGCATCACGTGGTTTGTGAAGGTCAGCTGACTTTAACTAGTACTGGTTACTATCCAGGCTGTAGTATGTTTTCAGAGTTTTCTAACCAACAAATTCATATCTTCATGTCATTCACTTTGTCATTCAATGTCAGTTCAACGTCAACGTGTTCCAGAGAAATGGCGGGGTAAGAACTTTGTTCGCCAGCCTCACCGAGGGCGAGTTTTTCCCACACTCAAGGCAACACGTGCAGCTCGTTCCCAGCGCCGGGCTCCGGCTTCAGAACGTGACTGTCAACGACACGGGGCTGTACTCTGTGCACGTCAGCACGCTCAACAGCGCTGATCACGTGATCAGCTACAGCCTCTCTGCTGACCTGAATGTGGCGGGTAATCTAACTGAACAAACGAGGGAAAATTATTTTTTGCAGATTACAGAAGCTGTAGAATAAATATTAAGTCTCTTTTGATAATACTTTTGTACACGTCTTACACACACATACCCATGAGGTCATGTGATCATGATGGCAACAGGTTTGAAGTATTTGATGCACCCGACAGTTTCTGGCTAGCAGCTATTTAATATTTCTAGGAAAGGCTTCTTCGCATCATTGAGCAAGACAACATATCAACATTTTCATGCTCACAGTCACAGTTTCATGCTGCCATCTTTTGATTGTTGATACCATTGTTGTATACACAGCTCCGCCAGTTCTGTCTGGGGGTCAGTTAAAAGCACGACGTCACTCTGCGCCATTACTAGATGACGTCAGGGGGGTCGAGCACGTGATCCTTGAATGTGGGCAGTTCATAGACCGGGGTGAACCGCCGGTCACCGTCACATGGAGGGTAAGTTATTGCTGGGGTTAATATGAATATAGCTAGCTTTATAGAATGTGTTTTTATCAGCAAGCTTATTTTTTATTCTAATATCAAAATTATTAATTATTGTAAAATGGCATAAATAATGTCAGTATATTTCTCGAATAATATAACGGTGTTTTTTTTTCAAGATACGTAAAACTGTTCTAATTATACGATAGTAAATTATCTTCTTTCTGTCAAAATTATAATCTATGCTTGTAGAATTAAGATGGGATTAGTGTATAGTGATTGAACTATCTAGTGTAGGCAAACAAAATATTTGTAGGAGCTCTGGAATCCTAGTCAACAAGAAGCAAGTTATATATCTTAGACATAGAGTGAATACAAAAATGTTAACACTGATATTAGACATTCAGAAACCATAGATCATAAGTGCATGAGGATTTACAGCACGTTCTCTACCTGTTCCCCATCGTATTCAACACACAAAAACTAGCGAGAAATAATACCATTTAAAGCCCAGACACAGTTCGCATGAAGTAGAGGATACCACAGTCTGTATTACTTACATAATTTTGACTAACCCTGTGTTTGTCTCTACATATACTTACAGAAGCCATCAGGAGCAGTTTACACAAATGTCAACTACCAGGACGGTTACTTTCTCCTCCCTCTGCAAACTGTGGAGTCAGGGAGCTACACTTGCTCTCTCACATACCAGAGTCTGTCAAGGGGATGTCTTGCCAGTGATTCTGTGTTAATAGGGGAGGCCATTGTTTATGTAGACGAGAACGGGAACTGGGCAGTGAGGGAGGCAAATCAAGGAGAGTTGATTGCAGAACTAAAGTCCCAGGTCCAGATTGTTCGTCAGGAGGACCAGGAGTTGAAATCCCAGGTCCAGAACCTTACACACAATCAGCAGATGCTGAATAAGGAGGACGAGGAGCTCAAGTCCCAGTTCCAGACTCTTCGTCAGGAGGATCAGCAGTTGAAATCCCAGGTCCAGAATCTTACACACAATCTGGAGATTGTGCATCAAGAGGACGAGAAGCTGAAGTCCCAGTACCAGAATCTTACACACAGAATGAATCAGCTTGAAAAACAGTTGATTACTGAAGGTTGATGAAAGCGGATGCAGTAGCAGCAGACGTATTATTAGTGATAATCTTTTGTTGTTATTTTTGTTGTTGTTGATGATGATGATGATGATGATGAAAAGCAAAACAAGAGTTTGTGAAGAAATATTTGCATATGAATGAGTCTAAAATATTTGTTAATACCCAGCAAGAGTTTTAAAACCCGTTTTTCTGTTGATGCTCTGTGTAGGCACGTGCATGGACATAAAAAATCGTGGTCACTTGTCTGGCGTGTACACTCTTTACCAAGGAGGTTCGACAATTGCTGTTTACTGCGATCAGGTCACTGATGGAGGAGGCTGGACGGTAAGTAGGTGTGAACAAGCAGATCTGTAGATGGGAAGTTAATATAATCCATAACAATGCAATGTGTGGAAAAATTGAGAATGGTATACGGCACGAAGAAGTAAGTAGCTTGAAGTATTTGGGAACCACTCTTTCGAAGCCCAATGAAGAAACTTGTTTGCAAATATATATAACAATTTGCAGCCCAACGTCAAATCAGACAAGAAATCACAGCATCATTGGTGTCGTTGTAGTAATCGTCATATTTGTCGTTTTCAATTGCTACCTCCTCTTCATCGTTATTTTCAACAGCTGTGCCAAAAGCTTCAGTCTATGTGTATAAAGATTTGACTATTTATCGCAGGTTTTCCAGCGACGACAGGACGGCTCGGTTGATTTCTTTCGAAACTGGACAGACTACCAAAAAGGCTTTGGTGATTTGAATGGGGAGTTCTGGCTTGGTGAGACTTGTCTATTTGTCTACCTGATGTCTACCTGCGTCTCTTTTCACATCAATTCATTCCTTAAGGCCTATTCCCACGCTGCAATGTTAGCAGCCCCCGCAAGGCCTTGGCGAGTTGTGCACACGGTACGCAGAGAGGTCTTCTTGCTAGGTTTCAAAAATATAGCGCGCGTTTCTATTTTCCCGCAAGGCCGACCTACATTGTAGAGCTGTAGCCAGTCGGAATGCTTGAACACAGTAGGCTCCCTTTTCACATCAACAATGGCCATGTGGTCGGACGAGAACTGCGTGAAGATGATTGCGATGTGGGACAACTATCCTGTCTGTTCGACACTGGAGACTCTGACTATAGAAACAGATCTTAAGCCAAAAATGTCTGCACAGACATTGCTGGTGCTATGGGCAATGGTATAACTGGTAACAAGTTATTTTGTCCTGTACGTGTTGACTTGTTTTGGATTTTTACGTGAATTCTGCTTTCTTCGACTCGTGCGTGAATGGACATAGGTGGTATTGCAATACGTCTGACTGTGTGAGGTATCGTATTCCTGTGTGTGAGTGTCCTGTACGGAAGAATTTTACCGCGACCATTCAACATGGCGATGCAACCGTTAGTTCGTTCTACACTGGTATCATCCAGAGATTCTAGACTCAAAAGAATATATCAGAAACTGACTACATTTGAGGCATACCAAGACTCTCTGGCTGACAAAATCACATTTCTTCACTCAGTGTCGCCCCAACCAAGCGGATCTCTACAATCCCACACCATGGCTGACTGAGAGAGAGATCTGTCCATGGACGATATTCGTGGATCTGCCAGAGATTGTGATACCTGTGTGATACCTGTGTGATTCCTGTGTGATACCTGTGTCGTCTTGGTTTGATTTCTGCTGACATCAGCTTGTGCACAGACGGACACAAATGATACTGCGTTGCGTCTGACTGTGCGGAGCATTGTATTTTTGTGGGCACATTTGGTAATTTCTGCGGCAGACCACCATGCCATTTATTAACAAAACAACAACAAAAAGTTTGATTTGATTTGATTGATTTATCTTTGCTTCGATGATTGTGTACTGTTTAGCGATTCAGTGATTAAAACACTTTTAAAGAATGCATGTAGTTCAGTGAACGTGGAAGACGACATTCGCAAAAAAGCGTCTGCACTCCCGTGAATCTTCCGAAGATATTTCCTTTAGCAGACACGAATATGCTCCTAATCGGTTACTTCGAGCTACCCACTCCCTCACCCACATATTTTTTCTTTCTTCTTCTCTCTCTCCGCTTCATGTAATATAACTATCGTAGCCACAGTTGCTTCTAAAAGTATCTCGTCGTCGATGTTGCCTGCCATATTGTTAACTTCCCACAATGCAGTGTGCGGATGACGTCAGTTCGCAAGACACTTGTGTGGCCTTGCTACGTGGGAATAGGACACATTGCGCTAAGCTGTCTATTTTGTACGTATTTTGTACAAGAAACATTGCAGCGTGGGAATAAGCCTTTACACGCATGCACGGGCTTACAAAATGCGCGCGCAATCTTCCTCTCACACGTCTCACACAGATTTTTTTTCTCTCTCTCTTTGTAATACCCTCAGTGTTAGTCAGTTACATAACTTATGAATCTTAGTGGTTCAGAATTTAAGAGTTTGTCTGGGTTAACTCTAGTTCCATCCCAGTTTAGGAGGTATACCTATCGTTAAATTACTAATGACCATGAGGTGTTTTGACAAACATGTTTTCCAGGTCTGGACAACCTGCACACTCTCACATCATTGAGACACTACGAGCTGCGAGTGGACCTCGAGGCGTTTAACGGAAGCCGGGCGTTTGCACGTTACCGTGGTTTCAGGATTGGAGATGTTAACACCAATTATACCTTGTACTTTGACGATTTTCTGGGCGGAAACGCAGGTAAGAGGCTTGTTGAGGATACTGAAGTATCGCTTGAAACATAAAAACAAACACATTATAGTTTTCTAAACTTGTTGTATGCAATAGAACAACAAAAACATATGAATTTTTTTCATGGTTAAATTTACATAAGTTTAATGTAGACGTGTGACCCAACACGACCAAATAAGTTCTATACTCCCACGCAGCCTCGGAGGAGAGTTTTACTGTGTGTGAAAGGTCAATAAAATATTAGATGAAGCTACTTCTCCATTTTAAGACGTTTGTGTCGAACGCTTTCTTTGTCGGCTAATGGAAAAGTAGTGACCACATGGTCTATAATTGCTGAATTTTAGTTCTCCCTTTAATACAGTACAACCATACTTTCTAACATTATGTCTGATTTCTGATTTTAATCTTGTACATCAGCTGGTTTTGTGGATATAAGATTTTTTAATTTCAGACAGAAAAATTCTGTACATGTGCGTTAATCTAATATTGTTACTATTGTTATTGTTCAATCTAAGCTACAACAGAATTTATTTTTCTCTTATGCATTGTTTTAGTGTTACAGACACGCGAACGAGCTAAATGAAACTGTTCTTATAAAAATGTTTACGTATGACACGTGCAAACTCCAATCACCTTGCATTAGTAGTCAAGCAGCATACATAACAATTATTAATGCAGGTTGTTTTTTTTTTGCATAGAGTTAAAACCCACTGTCATGTTTATGCAGGTGACAGTCTGACACCCCACAATGGACACGGGTTCGTGACCAAGGACTATAGAGACTCACTCGCGTGTGCCAGAGATTTCCATGGAGCCTGGTGGTATAATTCTTGTTTCGACTCTAACCTCAATGGCATGTACATACCAACAGGCGTATCACCAAAACATGATGGAATCGTGTGGAGCAGTTTTACATGGTTAGATGTTTCGCTGAAACGGACAGAAATGAAAATACGACCTATGTAGAGAAAAATGTCTTGGTCAGACATTGCCATCGGTTTCATTATTAAAACTGAAAGAAGCTGTACTGTTCTGCTCTTATGTTTTATTTAATACTTTTTGTGCTTTTTTAATATGTTAATTTTTCTAAGAAAACTGTGTAGTGTAAATTCAACAAACTCAACTCCCAAAACAAACATTTTGCTCTCTTTCATAACAGAGTCTAGCAAGACGTTGTCTCGCCAGTGATTGTATATTATTAGGGAGGTAATTATTTATGTAGACGAGAACATGTACTGGGCAGTGATGGAGGCAAATCAAGAAGAGTTGATTGCAGACAGGTAGATACTGAGTCAGAAATCACACACACATATCACAAGATAAGATGTGACAGATAAGATAAAGAGACAGGATGACCGAAAAGACGGGCGAGTCACCTGATGTGAACTGTTTTCATCTTTTTGTTGTCAGTGACATAATTTTTCACCGTATGGACAATGTTAGTGCTTAGAAATTTCAGACTTTACTTCATGTATGACCAGCTCAATGGCTTGTAATAATAAAAACAATTCTCTCCTTCACTATTACATGATTACTGTCATGATGACAGGCTCAATTACAACAGGTAGCGCCGACTATGCCCCCATCAAAATTAAGTTTTTTTTTATGGGAGGAAGGGAATTGGTGTTTTAGGACAAACTAGCAACTAAGGCTGTATCTCGGGAAAGCAGCCAGTCTTGTAAACAGATGCCACATGCAGAGAAAGAACAGCGTGCCCGACACGAGAGTTGAACCCAGGACAGCTAACCCTGACAGCTAACTTATGTATCAATTCATGGCTAATTAAGAACGTGCTTTTGATTGTCTGAATCTGGTTAAGACGATGAAGGCTCAGTCAGTTAGAGCAAGTATCGCGGATATTCTGGCATGTCTAAAATACTTCTTGAAGATGCCATATCAGATATAACTCCATCAGTATACATGTGTATGTATGGTTTGAGTACGACCCTGTCTTAATGCACACAAAGAAGCAAAATATTTGTGTTATACTAAACAGTTTTTTTTTAATTTCTTGTCTACGTTAGCACGAGTTCCGAACATGCGAAGATCACATCTGTGACTATCTTAGATATAAATACAGCACCGTCGACATGATAAGAAAAAGCTACCAAAAGCAAACCTAGAGTCCACTTATCATCACTCATTCACAGCATAAAGACGAGAGTTGTGTTCTGTGGAACAACATGATGGTGTGTTACTCATTCAGATGTTTGGCGATTATCATATTTATAACCGGTGAGTGTTTGCCTTTATTTCCATCTCTGATACACTCATTCCTCCCTCACCTTCTTCTTCTCCTCCTCTCTCTCTCTCTCTTTCTATTTGTATACAATACACTTCCTTCTTCCTCATTTCCTTTCTCTCTCTGTATGACTCATTGCATTCTCCATCACTTTTCTCTTTCTCTTGTCACTTCTATTATTGTATAAAACCGAGATGATTCAATTGTAAACTAATGAAATAAAGAATTATTTTTTCTAGCTACACTCGAGGTACTTTTATTTATTTCTTAATTTTCATTAACTTACATTAAATGAAGTGGGTTGTTGTTGTAAGATAGTTTATATAAAAGTTAACCAGCGTCAAGCCTGCCGTCTGTATTTCAATTCAGAGAACATTATCATGCATATTCTGCACTGTCAGTACTGACATCTGTCTGTTCTCAATGAGAAATTGGATAAGTGTGGAGCTACTCGCATGAGATCATCAATTTTAATATTCAAAATGTTATCTTCGCTACACACTGCAAGGGAACAAGAATCTGATGACACACCTGTAGAGCTCCAATAAATGATTCTTTAATACATTTGTGTTTAGTCTCTGCAGTGCTTTACCATCTCTCTGCAATTAACACCAGTAATCAATAAGGCAGATCATCGCGGACTTATTATTATAAATTATCTGCCACTTAGCTTCCAAAGTATTTAAAATAAGCTACACCTTATATATTTTTGGTGTTCTTTTGATGTCTTATGTCACATGATGTTTAAATGTACCGTAAACAAACAACAATTTCATCAAAAATATACATTAAGATGTTTTGTGTATGTGTTTTGTAATTTGTACATACATTTGTGTTCTGTATTTGTATGTGTACTAGAACAGCAGTAAAAAAACAGTTGTAGTAAACAGCTGTTGTTTGTGTTTGTCAGGATCGAATGCTGTACTTTGGTCGTCGTCCCCGGACAACATCACGGCATGTGACGGACATGACGTGTCAATCCCATGGTCCTTCACGCTGAGTTCCACCGAGACTGTCATTAGCACCACGTGGTTTGTAGAGGTCAGCTGACTTTATTTTAATGATTACTGGTTACTCTCCGGGCTGTTTATGTTGTGCTTGTCGCTCAGCTTTGAACTCGATGTCTTGGGAACGCTTGTTTTCCATATTACTACAAATATTATAAGCCCATGTTTAGTAGTAAGAAATGTCTTATTACCAACAACTGCACATTAACAACATCAGAGCATTAATTAAAGTAAACCTGCATGTTTGGAAATGTTACACTCTGTGTAATTCAATATCAGTTCAACGTCAATGTGTTTCAGAGAAATGGCGGTGTTAGAACTCTATTCGCCAGCCTCACCGAGGGCGAGTTTTTCCCACACTCACGGCAGCACGTGCAGTTCGTACCCAACGCCGGTCTCCGGCTTCAATATGTGACTGTCAACGACACGGGGCTGTACTCCGTACACGTCAGCAGTGTCGACAGCGCTGGTCACGTGACCACAAGCAACCACAGTGTTGCTGTGCAAGTAGCGGGTAAGAGAACTAAGCAACTTAGTGGAGTAAGATGGAGATAATTTGTGCAGATGACAGACATTCAAGACAGAATACAACGGTCTTTTCTGGCAGATTGGTATATACTTCTGTTTTAGTGTTGATCTTTTGTAGATATTTTACTTGACAACTTAGAACTACCGCTCGGGGTTATTAGATCATCATGGCTAAAGATTTAAAGTATTTAATGTGCCTAAAGTTTCTAACAGCTGTTTAACGTTCTGGAAAATCTTTTTTATTATTAAACAAAATATGTGAAACCTTCATGCTACTGTAGTTTGAGGAGAAATATCTTTTCTTTATTGTAATCTGCCATTGTTGCATTTACACAACACACAGCACCCCCAGTTTTGTCGGGGGGTCAGTTAATAGCACGACGTCGCCCCGCGCCAGAGAAAGATGACGTCACGGGGGTTTGGCACGTGATCCTGGAATGTGGAGAGTTCATAGACCGGGGCCAACCACCGGTCACCGTCACATGGAGGGTCAGTTTTTTTTTATATTTTTGAGGCTAGCATGACTATAGTTAGCTTTAAAGAATGTGTTTTTATCTTTATAACAACGTGACGATTCTTTTCCATTATAATATCAAAACTATTAATTATTAAAAATGGAAAAATAATGTCAGAATACTTTTGAAATATACAGCGGTGCTATCAAGATAAGTAATATGTGTTCTAGCTACATGTTGGCAAATTAGCATTCTATCTGTAAAATTATAATTTATTCTCTTATAATCAGTGGGGTGGGATAGATGCTATTAAACCATCCCCTGTAGGAGCTAAATTTAACATGCTAACAAATGCGCACAAAATAGTGCCAGAGATCAGGAAGCCTAGTCAACATCAAGCATGTTTTATTTATGTGTATATATATATACACACACGCATACGTATATGTATATACGTTTGGTCACAATTGTATTAACACTTAAATAGTAGAAACCATTTAGTAATAAAACATTCATCATATGATGATCTACAGGACAGTCTCATCCTCTTGGCCCTCCTGTTCACCACACAAAACCCAGCGGGGAGCACAGTACCATTTTAAGCCCAGACACATTTCAGAATAGATGATCCCACAGTAAACATTATTTTCTATACTAACTACATATATCTTTGTTTTTAGACCCCATCAGGAGCTGTTCATACAGACATCAGCTACCAACGTGGTTACTTTCTTCTCCCTCTGCAAGCTGTGGAGTTAGGGAAGTACACTTGCTCTCTCTCATACCAGAGTGTAGCAAAGGAATGTCCTGCTATGCTACTCGGAGAGGTATCTGTTGATGTAGACGAAAACGTGAAATGGACAGTGATGGAGGCAAATCAAAGGGAGCTGATTGCAGGGGCACAGATTATGCGACAGGAGAACCAGGAGCTCAAGTCCCAGGACCAGAATCTTACACACAGAATAAATCAGCTTGAAAAAGAGTTGATTAATGAAGGTTGATGAAAGCGGATGTAGTAGTAGCAGACGTATTATTAGTGATAATCGTGTTGTTTTTGATGATGATGATGATGATGATGATGATGATGATGATGATGATGATGATGATGATGAAAACCAATACAAGAGTTTCTGAAGAAATATTTGCATAAGAAAGAGTTTAAAATGTTCGTTAATACCCAGCAAGAGTTTTAAAACCTGTTTTTCTGTTGATGACCTGTGTAGGCACGTGCATGGACATAAGAAATCGTAGTCACTTGTCCGGCGTTTACACTTTTTACCAAGGCGATTCGACAATAACTGTTTACTGCGATCAGGACACTGATGGAGGAGGCTGGACGGTAAGTGGGTGTGAACAAGCAGATCTGTAGATTGGAAGTTAATATAATCCATAACAATAACAATATGTGGAAAAATTGAGAATGGTGTACGGCACGAAGAAGTAAGTAGCTTGAAGTATTTGGGAACCACTCTTTCGAAGCCAAATGAAGAAAATTGTTTGCATATATATATATATAAACAACAATTTGCAGCCCAACGTCAAATCAGACAAGAAATCACAGCATCATTGGTGTAGTTGTAGTAATCGTCATATTTGTCGTTTTCAACTGCTACCTCCTCTTCATCGTTATTTTCAACAGCTGTGCGAAAAGCTTCAGTCTATGAGTATACTTGACTATTTATCGCAGGTTTTCCAGCGACGACAGGACGGCTCGGTTGATTTCTTTCGAAACTGGACAGACTACCAAAACGGCTTTGGTGATTTGACCGGGGAGTTCTGGCTGGGTGAGACTTGTCTATTTGTCTACCTGATGTCTAGCTGCGTCTCCTTTCACACCAATTCATTCCTTACACGCATGCACGGGCACACTTACAAAATGCGCGCGCAATCTCCCTCACACACGTCTCACAGAGATTTTCTCTCTCTAACTTTGTAATACCCTCAGTGTCAGTTACATAACTTATGAATCTTAGTGGTTCAGGATTTAAGAGTTTGTCTGGGTTAACTTTAGTTCCATCCCCAGTTTAAGAGGTATACCCATCGTTAAATTACTAATGACCAGGAGGTGTTTTGATAAACATGTTTTCCAGGTCTGGACAACCTAAACACTCTCACATCATACAGACCGTACGAGCTGCGAGTGGACCTCGAATTGTTTAACGGAAGCTGGGCGTTTGCACATTACAGTGGTTTCAGGATTGGAGATGTCGACACCAATTATACCTTGTACTTTGACGATTTTCTGGGCGGAAACGCAGGTAAGAGGCTTGTTGAGGATACTGAAGTATCGCTTGAAACATAAAAACACATTATAGTTTTCTAAACTTGTTGTATGTAATAGAACAACAAAAACATATGATTTTTTTTAATGGTTAAATTTACATCCGTACACACATATGACCCGCCACGACCAAATACGTTCTAACTCCCACGCAGCCTCGGAGGAGCGTTTGACTTTGTGTGAAAGGTCGATAAAATATTAGATGAAGCTACTTCTCCATTTTAAGACGTTTGTGTCGAACACTTTTTTTGTCGGCTAATGGAAAAGTAGTGACCACGTGGTCTTTAATTGCTGAATTTTAGTTCTCCCTTTAATACAGTACAACCATACTTTCTAACATTATAACTGATTTCTGATTTTAATCTTGTACATCAGCTGGTTTTGTGGATATAAGATTTTTGAATTTCAGACAGAAAAATTCTGTAAATGTTAATCTAATATTGTTACTATTGTTATTGTTGAATCTAAGCTACAACAGAATTTAGTGTTCTCTTATGCATTGTTTTAGTATTAGAGACACGCCAACGAGCTAAATTCAAATGTTCTTATAAATATGTTTACGTATGACACGTGCAATCTCCAATCACCTTGCATTAGTAGTCAAGCAGCATACATAAAATTTATTAAGGCAGTTTTTTTTTTTTTTTTTGCATAGAGTTAAAACCCACTGCCATGTTTATGCAGGTGACAGTCTGACATACCACAAAGGACACGGGTTCGCGACCAAGGACTATGGAGACTCACACGCGTGTGCCAGAGATTTCCATGGAGCTTGGTGGTATGATTATTGTTACCGCTCGAACCTCAATGGCATCTACATACCAGCAGGCGTATCACCAAAATATGATGGAATCATGTGGAGCAGTTTTACAGGGTATGATGTTTCGCTGAAACGGACAGAAATGAAAATACGACCTATGTAGAGAAAAATGTCTTGGTCAGACATTGCCATCGGTTTCGTTATTAAAACTGAAAGAAGCTGTACTGTTCTGCTCTTATGTTTTATTTAATGTTTTTTGTGCTTTTTTGTTATGTAATTTTTTCTAAGAAAACTGTAGTCTAAATTCAACAAACTCAACTCCCAAAACAAACATTTTGCTCTCTTTCATACCAATGTCTCGCCAGTGATTGTATATTATTAGGGAGGTAATTATTTATGTAGACGAGAACGTGGACTGGACAGTGATGGAGGCAAACCAAGAAGAGTTGATTGCAGACAGGTAGATACTGAGTCAGAAATCACACACACATATCACAAGATAAGAAGTGACAGATAAGATGAGAGACGGGATGAACGAAAAGACGGTTGAGTCACCTGATGTGAACTGTTTTCATCTTTTTGTTGTCAGTGACATAATTTTTCACCGTATGGACTATGTTAGTGCTTAGAAATTTCAGACTTTACTTCATGCAAGATTAGTTCAATGGCTTGTAATAAAAACAATTCTCTCCATCATTATTACATGATTACTGTCATGATGACTCCAACGACAAAGAGACATCGAAACCTCGACAAGGTTGTTGCAGCATAAAATAATGTGAAGATAATTTTGCTGATAGCTAATACAGCACATTAAATGTCAACCTGAGTGGGATTTACCTGCAGAGTGGGTCTGTTTCATTACAGGCTCAATTACAACAGGTAGCGCCGACTACGCCTCCATCAAAATTATTTTTTTTATGGGAGGAGTGGAATTGGTGTTTTCGGCCAAACTAGCAACTAAGGCTATATCTCGGGAAGGCAGCCAGTCTTTTAAACAGATGCCACATGCAGAGAAAGAACAGCGTGCCCGACACGAGAGTTGAACCCAGGACAGCCAACCCTGCTAGCTTATGTATCAATTCATGGCTAAGTAAGAACATGCTTTTGATTGTCTGAACCTGGTTAAGACGATGAAGGCTCAGCCAGTCTACACACCGCTCTTCTTCTGTTGTTGCTGTTGTTGTTGTTGTTGTTGTTGTTGTTGTTGGGTTGTTGTCTGTCTCAGGGCTGGACAACATGCACGTGCCTACATCAGCCAAAAGGCACGAGCTGCGCGTGGACCTGGAGGACTTCGATGGCAAGCAGATCTTCGCCGTCTACAGCGGCTTGACGGTTGGGAATGAAAGTAGTGGCTGTAATCTCCGAGTCGACAACACAAGCATTTAGCGACGAATCAGATATTAGTGACAGTAAATACAAAAGTTTTGACAAATTAAAGCAAGTATCGCGGATATTCTGGCATGTCTAAAATACTTCTTAAAGATGCCATATCAGATATAACTCCATTAGTATACATGCGTATGTATGGTTTGAGTGCGACCCTGTCTTAATGCACACAAAGAAGCAAAATATTTGTGTTATACTAAACCGTTTTTTTTAAAATTTCTTGTCTAAGTTAGCACGAGTTCAAAACATGCGAAGACCACATCTGTGACTATCTTAGATATAAATACAGCACCGTCGACAAGATAAGAAAAAGCTACCAAAAGCAAACCTAGAGTCCACTTATCATCATTCATTCACAGCATAAAGACGAGAGTTGTGTTCTGTGAAACAACATGATGGTGTGTTACTCATTCAGATGTTTGGCTATGATCATATTTATAAGTGGTGAGTGTTTGCCTTTATTTCTATCTCTGATACACTTCTTTCTCCCTCACCTTCTTCTTCCTCTCCTCTCTCTCTTTCTATTTGTGTACAATACACTTCCTTCTTCCTCATTTCCTTTCTCTCTTTCTCTGTATGACTCATTGCATTCTCCATCACTTTTCTCTTTCTCTTGTCACTTCTATTATTGTATAAAACCGAGATGATTCAATTGTAAACTAATAAAATAAAGAATTATTTTTTCTAGCTACACTGGAGGTACTTTTATTTATTTCTTAATTTTCATTAACTTACATTAAATGAAGTGGGTTATTGTTGTAAGATAGTTTGTATAAAAGTTAACCAGCATCAAGCCTGCCAGTCTGTATTTCAATTCAGAGAACATTATCATGCATATTCTGCACTGTCAGTACTGACATCTGTCTGTTCTCACTGAGAAATTGGATAAGTGTGGAGCTACTAGCATGAGATCATCAATTTTAATATTCAAAATGTTATCTTCGCTACACACTGCAAGGGAACAAGAATCTGATGACACACCTGTAGAGCTCCAATAAACGATTCTTTAATACATTTGTGTTTAGTCTCTGCCCTGCTGTACTATCTCCCTACATTAACATCAGTAATGAATTATGTAGGCCATTGCAGAATCATTATTATAAATTATCTGCCACTTAGCTTGCGAAGTATTTAAAATAAGCTACACGTTATATATTTTGATGTTCTTTTGATGTCTTATGTCACGTGATGTTTTAATGTACCGTAAATAAACAGCAACTTCATCAAAGGTATATATTAAGATGTTTTGTGTATGATTTTTAATTTGTGTATACATTTGTATTCTGTATTTGTATGTGTATTAGAACTGCAGTATATACAGTTGTAGTAAACAGCTGCTGTTTGTGTTTGTCAGGATCGAATGCTGTACTTTGGTCTTCGTCCCCGGACAACATCACGGCATGTGACGGACATGACGTGTCAATCCCATGGTCCTTCACGCTGAGTTCCACCGAGACTGTCATTAGCACCACGTGGTTTGTAGAGGTCAGCTGACTTTATTTTAATGATTACTGGTTACTCTCCGGGCTGGAGGAGAAATGTCTTATTACCAATAACTGTACGTTAACAGCATCAGAGCAAAGAAAACCTGCATGTTTGGAAAGGTGAAACACTCTGTGTCATTCAATGTTAGTTCAACATGAATGTGTTTCAGAGAAATGACCGAAGAAATCTATTCGCCAGCCTCACCGAGGGCGAGTTTTTCCCACACTCACGGCAGCACGTGCAGTTCGTACCCAACGCAGGTCTCCGGCTTCAATATGTGACTGTCAACGACACGGGGCTGTACTCCGTACACGTCACCAGTGTCGACAGCACTGGTCACGTGACCATAAGCAATCGTTCTGCTGCTGTGCAAGTAGCGGGTAAGAGAACGAAGCAGCTTAGTGGAGTAAGATGGAGATAATTTGTGCAGATGACAGACATTCAAGACAGAATACAACGGTCTTTTCTGGCAGATTGGTACATACTTCTATGTTTTAGTACTGATCTTTTGTAGATATTTTGCTTGATTACTTATAACTACCACTTGGGATTATTAGATCATCATGGCTAAAGATTTAAAATATTTGATGTGCCTGAAGTTTCTAACAGATGTTTAACGTTCTGGAAAATCTTTTTTTTATTATTAAACAAAATATTAGCACACGTGAATCCGTCAGGCTACTGTATTTTGCAAAGAAATGTCTTTTATTTATTGTAATCTGCCATTGTTGTATTGGACAACACACAGCGCCCCCAGTTCTGTCGGGGGGTCAGTTAATAGCACGACGTCGCTCAGCGCCAGAGAAAGATGACGTCACGGGGGGTTGGCACGTGATCCTGGAATGTGGACAGTTCATAGACCGGGGTCAACCGCCGGTCAGCGTCCAATGGAGGGTCAGTGGTTTTTTCCTTGATTTTTTGAGGTTAGCATGACTATAGTTAGCTTTATAGAATGTGTTTTTATCTTTATAACAACGTGATGATTCTTTTCCATTATAATATCAAAACTATTAATTATTAAAAATGTAAAAATAATGTCAGAATACTTGTGAAACATACAGCGGTGCTATCAAGATAAGTAATATGTTTTATAGTTGGCCCTCGTGTTCATCACACAATACCCAGCAGGGAGCATAGTACTATTTTAAGCCCGGACACATATCAGAATGGATGATACCACAGTACACATTATTTTCTATACTAACTACATATATCTTTGTTTTAGACGCCATCAGGAGCTGTTTATACAGACGTCAACTACCGGGACGGTTACTTTTACCTCCCTCTGCAAGCTGTGGAGTTAGGGAACTACACTTGCTCTCTCTCATACCAGAGTGTAGCAAAGGAATGTCTTAGTATGCTACTCGGGGAGGTAGCTGTTGATGTAGACGAAAACGTGAAATGGACAGTGATGGAGGCAAATCAAAGGGAGCTGATTGCAGGGGCACAGATTCTGCGACAGGAGAACCAGGAGCTCAAGTCCCAGGTTCAGATTCTTCGTCAGGAGGACCAGGAGTTGAAATCCCAGGTCCAGAATCTTACACACAATCTGGAGATTGTGCATCAGGAGGACGAGAAGTTGAAGTCCCAGGACCAGAATCTTACACACAGAATAAATCAGCTTGAAAAACAGTTGATTAATGAAGGTTGATGAAAGCGGATGTAGTAGCAGCAGACGTATTATTAGTGATAATCTTTTGTTGTTATTGTTGTTGTTGTTGTTGATGATGATGATGATGATGGTGATGAAAAGCAAAACAAGTTTCTGAAGAAATATTTGCATAGGAAAGAGTTTAAAATGTTCGTTAATACCCAGCAAGAGTTTTAAAACCCGTTTTTCTGTTGATGAGCTGTGTAGGCACGTGCATGGACATAAGAAATCGTAGTCACTGGTCTGGTGTTTACACTCTCTACCAAGGCAATTCGACGATAACTGTTTACTGCGATCAGGTCACTGATGGAGGAGGCTGGATGGTAAGTAGGTGTGAACAAGCAGATCTGTAGATGATCTATAACGATACAATTTGTGGAAAAATTGAGAATGGTATACGGCACGAAGAAGTAGCTTGAAGTATTTCGGAACCACTCGTTCGAAGCCCAATGAAGAAAATTGTTTGCACATATATATATATAAACAACAATTTGCAGCCCAAAGTCAAATCAGACAAGAAATCACAGCATCATAGGTGTCGTTGTAGTTATCGTCATATTTTTTCAACTTCTACTTCCTCTTCATCGTTATTTCTAACTGCTGTACTAGTAGTTACAGTCTATGTGTATAAAGATTTGACTATTTATCACAGGTTTTCCAGCGACGACAGGACGGCTCGGTTAATTTCTTTCGAAACTGGGCAAACTACCGAAACGGCTTTGGTGATTTGAACGGGGAGTTCTGGCTGGGTAAGAGTTGTCTCCCTGTCTGATATGTCACTGCGTCTCCTCTCACACCGATACGTTTCTCACGCACACTCTCTCTTTCTCAAACACACACACACAATCTTCCTCTCACAGGTCAGACTCTAACCCAATAAGGACTTTTGGTCTTTTTTTAAGTACCTGCAGTGTTCGTCAGTTATGTAACTTTAGAATCTTATTGTCTCAGGATTCAAGAGCTTGTTTTGATGTCTTATGTCTCTCACGTATCTAAAAACAGTTAACTCACAAGTTGCCTCCCTGAGGACTATCCAATATAAATTACCAATGGCCATGAATACTGGGTGTTTTGATAAACATGTCTTCCAGGTCTGGACAACCTACACATTTTGACATCATTGACACAGTACGAGATGCGAGTGGATCTTGAAATGTTTAACGGAAGCCGGGCGTTTGCACATTACCGTGGCTTCAGGATTGGGGATGTTAACACCGATTACACCTTGTACTATGACAATTTTCTGGACGGAAATGCAGGTACGAGGCTTGACGTATCGCTAAGACATAAAAGTACACGATTGTAGTACGTTTTCTAAAGTTGGTGTCTAACAACAAAGACATAAGAATATTTTGAACTAATGGTTAAATTTACATACATTTAATGTAAATATGTGATCCACCACGATGAAATGAGTCCTAAATCCCTCTCAGCGATTTCGCAAGGCCTGAAAAGGTGGTTATGGTCAATTTTGCGTAGTCTTACTTTTTGTGAAAGGTGGTTAAAGTATTAGGTGAAGTTATATCTCTATTTTAAGCCGTCTGTGTAGACCACTTCCCTTGCCGACTGGTGAAAAATGACGGTAACGGCGATCACATGGCATTTTAAACTAGCAACCAGGGCATAAAAATGTTAGGGACTTATGCAAGGACCAGTTTCAGAACGGTTGGAATATGCTTCGATCTTGTACATTACAGAAAAGATAAAACATTTCCAAAAGTGGATAAAATATTAGATGAACCTTCCTCTCCATTTTAACCCTCTAACGGCCGCTGAGTCTATACGGATTCAAACGGAAGTTTCACTATTTATAAAACGTGAACCGTTTATTTCAACATTTTGAAATTTCTTGACTTTTACGCTTTAGTGGTGGAATCATCGTGGATAAAATGAATTTTTAAATATCTGCAAAATTCTTAGCGCAAATTAAAATTCTATCATTTACCACCATTGGGGTCAGTATGGAAGCCGGGTATAAATGACACGCTTGCGGATGAATTCCAAGAAATAAACATTGCGTCCTCCAAATTTCAACCCTCGCCTTCCCTGTGTGTGTCTGACCTAAAGATACTTCTTTCCTCTGTGTGGAATTACTCATAGAATCCCTATAGGACCTTTTCTGATGTCCATTTCCCCTTTCTTCAGTCGTGAAAATGCCTCGTGTAGTGGTTTACCCTACAAACGTTGCTTCCTTATTGTACGATGATTACAGTAGCGATTTGTAACATCATTAGAAAATGGACGAACAAAGAAGGCGAGTTAGTTTATGGTGAAAACTGGAAAAAAAGACTAACAATGTATTTCAGTGTTTTATGGTTTTACTGATTTTGACTGGTGTCCATAAAGCACAGGATGAACAGATACAACAGTTGTGAAGCAAGAAACACTGGAAAACTATTTTTCCAAATGCGATGCTAATAACTAGATTCGTTCAACTGAAGAGACTGCTTCGAGTTGATGATGATGCTGATGAACGACGTCAAAGGCGACCGATAAAAAGCTATCACCAATCTCTGAAATATTTTATGGTTGGGTAGATAACTCGAGAGAATGTAACAAGTCCTCAGAAGTGTTACTGTTGATGAACAATTAGTCGTCTTCAAGGGCAGATTTCCTTTCAAACAAATAATTTCCAGCGAGCCAGAAAAATACGGTATAAAAATCTGGGTCTGCTGTGACAACACAAACGTCTCATGTATTGAATTGCCAAATATACATGGGAAGAAAACCTGACCAACCAAGAGAACAGAACCAAGGTGAAAGAGCTGATTTGAATGTTGCACATCAATTGGTTTTGAGGATATAAGATTTATTTATTGGAGACAGCAAAATTCTGTAAATGGGTGTTATCTGATATTGTTATTGTTGAATCTAAACTAGCAGAATTTAGTTTTTTTTTTCTTCTGTATTGTTTTAGTGTTACAGACAGACTATTACACGTGAAAGAGGTAAATTCAACTGTTCTCATGAATATGTTTACCTATGACACGTGCATACTCCAGTGACCTTGTATAATGTTAAATGTTAACAAAAATGTTAAATGCACTTTTTACTGTATAGAGCTAAGCCACTTACAAAATAACACGTTTGATGCAGGTGACAGTCTGACAAAAGGAACCAGGTTTTCTACGCTGGATCATGGCGGTTGTTTTTCGTGTGCCGGACTTATCCAGGGGGGTTGGTGGTACTATTGGAATTCGTTTAACAGCTGTGACCTCAATGGAATTTACAGACCAGCTGCTCAAACATCAAATGGTGTTGATATACACTGGCCCAGTTTTACAGGATACCAAATTTCGCTGAAACGGACAGAAATGAAAATACGACCTATGTAGCGACATTGTTCTTGCACAGCAATCAGTTTTTTTTTAACTGAAAGAAGCTGTATAATCCTGCTGTTATGATTATGATTTATCTAATATTGTTGTGCTCTATTGTTATATGAGTCTTTCTAAGAAAACTAAATAGTCCATATTCCGACTTAACCCGCTTTAACACACACACACACACAAGTGGTGTGACAGATAAGATAACTGACAGGATGACCGAAAAGACGGAAGAGTCACCTGATGGTGGAGTGCTTTCATCGTTTTGTCATCAGTGAAATACTTCTTTCACCTCTTGGCCAATGTTAGTATTTAAAAATTTCAGACTTTACTTCATGCATGACCAGTCCAATGGCTTGTAATAAAGACAAACGATCACCTCCATGATGATGTGCACCGTTGTGCTGAGGACAAAGAGACATCGAAACCTCGATAATGTTGTCTCTGTCCCAAAAAACGTGGGGATAACTCTGCTGGTATCTATAAGAGTACGACCCCTACAAAATTATGTTTATTTTGATAGGGGGGGGGATTGATGTTTTTACACCGAAACAGCAGGCTATATCATGGCAAGGCAGCCAGCCTGTAAACAGATGTCACAGGCAAAGAAAGAACAGCGTGCCTGAGACGAGAGCTGAACCCAGGCCTGAACCCAGGCCTCACTGTATTGGTGACAAGAGCTAACCGTTGCGCCACCGGGCAGCCTAGTTTTTAAGAGAAGGGAGTGGGGATGGAGGAGGAGAGTACACAAGACTCAGGTAGTAGAGTTATCTCCCGTAAGGCAGTAATCTCACTTGTCGTAATCTCGTGACCACTGCATTTATTCAAAGAAATAGTAGTAATTAAGCATTTCAGTGTTTGTACGACATTGTGTCGGGACGTGAAATAAATATTTATTTTTATTTACATTAGGATACAATAGAGGTATTTACATTAGGATACAATAGAGCTATTTACGTCTATCCGCGCAGTCAAAATTACGTTCGTATTACAATAATATAATAAAAATAAATGAAGATTTACACATCGCATATTCACACATACTTTAAGCGCCTAAAACAGGAACGAGACGTAAACAACATGGACAGGATACGAGGGACGGAAGAAGAAGCAGCAGTACTGACGGGGAGGGATAGGTATGTGGGTATAAAAACTGACAAACGGTATGGTACATGTAATTTTCTGCTCACACTTTGTCAAAGATGTGTGGTTTTGAAGCTACCTCTCCTGGGATGTCTCTTGTGAATATTTTTCTTTTTGTGTTTATTACTGTTGTTGTGTTGATGTTAGTCTGTTTGTTAACATGTATTACTGTGTGTCCAAATGTGTGTTGTGTGAATGTTGAGTCTTTCCTTGTAAACTACTACTACTACTACTACTACTAATAATAATAATAATAATTCCTTACGAGCTTGATGTGCTTCACAGGAGACCAGGGCAGTTGCAAAAGAGGCCTGTGTGATGTAGATGTCACAATCGAGTACAAACAAGTACAACATACATACAGCAGTTCGGAAATAGTTTTTTTTTTCTTAATTTATTGTCCTTTGTTAGGAAGAGTTCAGGACACACGAAGACACATCTGTTTCTACCTTAGTTATAAATGTAGCAACGTCGAGATGATAAGAAAAATCTGTGGGAAAATATGCAAAAAGATAAAAAGAGTCCATAATATATAATCGACTTTTCATCTACTGACAGCCATAAAGACTAACAGTTGTACGACGTCAATTCTTCCTTTCTCTCTCTCTCTGATGCTCTCCTCTCTTCCGCATTCCTCTCTTTCGTAAATCTCTATGTTTTATGCATTAACTTATCCCTCAATTTCTTATCTCTGTCATACATAGAAGTGTGAAGGTAACCCTGTTTTAATATCAGGTAGCGGTCAGGTGTGTCTCACTGCCCTCCACAACTCTTTCTCTACAGTCGTAGGAGGCCAGCGCCTGTGAACAGTCTGTGACTAGAAAGGAAGGTAGGAAGGTAATCAAAGTTGAAAGTCGATACTGCCATGTGTAGACCTCACATCTATGTAATGGCAGGATGGTGCAGATGTGACAGTGGAAATACAGGAAAAGATGAAAGTAGCGCAGACACAGAAATCCACACAGGAGCGTAGCAAATATTGGAACAGATGGACTGATGAACATTGGACACAAAACTTCACTCAGATCAACGGGCAAATATGAAAGTGAGGGAGAGCAGACGCCCTCGAGCCAGTAGTCGAAGGGACATCACTCACCTTATATCTATACAGGAATTCGAACCATCGCCTCCTGTTCTCTCCAAGGGATCGCGCGAATGGGTGGTGTTCGTACGACAGTTCGTAAGTGCACACAAGAGAAGCAAAATATTTATGTCCTACAGGACAGCTTTTAAAAATTCTTGTCCTTCGTTAGGACGAGTGCCGGACAGATGAAGACTGCATTTGTTCGTGACTACATTAGTTATAAATAAAGCACAGTAGAGATAATAAGAAAATCTGTGCAAGAAATCATGCTAAAGATAAACTCAGAGTTCATATATACTCGACTGTTCACCCACTGACAGACATGAAGACTAACAGCTGTGTTCTGTGGGACCTCATGATGTTGTGTTGGTTAGTTAAGACTTTGACTGTTGTCGTACTTGTAGCCGGTGAGTGTCTGTGTGTCTGACTGTATTTCTGTCTATCTCTATGATGTACTTCCTTCTTCCATACTTTCTTCTCTCTATCATGGTCTCTCTCTCTCATTGTGGAGGATATTTCTCTTTTTTCATCGGTGTTTACTTCTCTCTTTCTTTGTACGATGCATTTCCTCTTCCACCATTCTCATCAATTCTTTTTCCATGTTGTATTTTCATTTTAGAAAAAATGAGAACTTTATTTTTAATATAGTGGAAATATTTTTTCTTAATTTTAATTAACTTACTTTCGGGGTACTTGTGCTATGATATTTTACTTAAAATTTAATGAGCGACAATCCTGCCAGACTGTGTAGAGCAGAGTTAGCAATTTAGAAAATATTATCTAGCAGATTCGGCACTGGTTAAGTACTGTCAACAGTCTATGTATACTCTCTGTCATTCATCAGTTTGTATACATTGCCATATATGTCTGTACTCACCTTCATCGGTCTGCACTCACTGTATCTCTACTCACTGATAACTCTAGTGTAGTGATGTTTGGCATAAAGTGATGTTCTAATGTCATAAAAAACACAAACATATCAAAAAGGAAAATTCATCAAAAGGATTTGTATTTTTATTTGTATTTTGTACTCGTCTGCTTAACAACTATTCCTGTCTTGGACAGTTGTAGTAAACAACTGTTGTTTGTGTTTGTCAGGATCGAATGCTGTACTTTGGTCTTCGTCCCCTCACAGCATCTTGGCATGCGACGGACATGAAGTGACAATCCCGTGGTCCTTCACGTCGATACCCAATGAGACTGTCATTAGCATCACGTGGTTTGTAGAGGTATATTGCTACAAATATTACAAGGGGATGTTTACGCTGTAAGGAAATCTTTATTGCATATCAGAGTATTAATTAAACAAAGCATACATGTTTGGGAGAGGCGAAACACCCTGTTATTCAACTCAACGTGTTTCAGAGAAATGATGGGACGAAGAACCTTTTTGCAAGCCTCACCGAGGGCGAGTTTTTCTCACCGTCCAGGCAGCACGTGCAGTTCGTACCCAACGCCGGTCTCCGGTTGCAGAACGTGATGGACAGCGACACAGGGGTGTACTCTGTACACGTCAGCACGCTTGACGGCGCTGGTCACGTGACCATTAGCAACCGTTCTGCTGCAGTGCAAGCAGCGGGTAAGCTAACTAAACATGTTCGGGGAGGACGAGGGGAGATTACAGATATTCTTTAATGAAAATTCGTTCTCTGTTTTGGCAGTGAGGCATCTACTTTTACGGTTTACTAATAATATTTTTGTAAATATTTTGCTTGAGAAATTAAAAAATATCCTGTATGTAATTTGATCATAATGGTAAAAGATTTGTAGTATTTAGTTTTCCAAAATATCAGCAAATGTCACAGCTTCATGCTACTATATTTTTATAATATATACTATATTTATATTTTGCTGAATTACTTCTTTTCTTTATTGTAATCTGCCATTGCTGCATCGCCACAACACACAGCGCCCCCAGTTCTGTCTGGTGGTCAGTTCCTAGCTCGACATCGCTCAGCGCCAGAGAAAGATGACGTCACGGGGGTTTGGCACGTGATCCTGGAATGTGGAGAGTTCACAGACCGGGGTCGACCGCCGGTCACCGTCCAATGGAGGGTCAGTTCTTTTTGGAGCTAGCATGATTATACGTCGTTTTATAGACCTGTGTTTTTATCAGCAAGTCTCTTTATAAGAACATGATGGATTCTTTTTCACGATAACATCAAAATTATTGATCATTTGAAAATTTAAATAACAATTATGTGAACACTTAAACACCGTTAATCATTTATTCATTAACGGTATGTGATATGTACAAGATATTTTTAAATGACTGTCTCAACCTTTTCGCCACTTTGTTCAACACAGAAAAATAAGAACACACACTTGGCTGGGAACAGATGATAATATATTCCGTATAAGTGTCAACATCATTTGTACTAAATCTTAACATATATATTGTCTTAGACGCCATCAGGAGCTGTTTATACAGACGTCAACTACCAGGACGGTTACTTTTACCTCCCTCTGCAAGCTGTGGAGTTAGGGAACTACACTTGCTCTGCGTCAGACGAGAGTCTAGCAAGTGGATGTCTTGACACTGATTCTGAACTACTAGGGGAGGCCACTGTTAATGTAGACCAGAACGTGAAATTAGCAGTGATGGAGGCCAATCAAAATGAGTTGATTAGAGAGGGACAGATTCTGCGACAGGAGAACCAGGAGTTGAAATCCCAGGTCCAGAATCTCACCCAAAGGCTGAACCAGCTTGCATTTTCTCACCAAGGTTCTCACCAATTTTCTCACCAAAGTAGTAGCATCTGAAATTTGTGTTGTTGTTGTTGATGATGATGATGATGATGATGATGATGATGGCGTTGAAAAGAATACGAAAATGATGGGTGTATTTCCGTACCAGAGAATGTACGTGCTCGTGAGTGTATATGTGTGTGTGTTTGTGAGAGAGAGAGAGAGAAAGAATGAAAGAAAGAAAAATGTATAAAAGACAAAAGAAGTGATTCTGAACTAATATTTGCATGTGAATGAGTCCAAAGCAGTCATCAAATCCCAACAGGAGTGTTCTCTGTTGATTCAATGTCTAGCCACGTGTCTGGATGTAAGAAATCGTGGAGACGTGTCCGGCGTGTACACTCTTTACCAAGGCAATTCCACAATAACGGCTTACTGCGATCAGGACACTGATGGAGGAGGCTGGACTGTGAGTACTTCTATGTACTAACATGAACAAGAAGGGACGGATGTCTGTGAGAGAGAGAGAGAATGTATCGACATCTTTACCTTTCTGACTTGTTGATTTTGTCAAAAGTGTAGATGTTTGATTGAGATTTAAGACGTCTACTTCCTCCTTCTGTTCCTCTTCAGCATCATCGTGTTTCTCGTCCTCCACTGCTATCTCCTCCTCCTAGTTATTACCTGCTGCTGTACTAGTAGTTACAGTCTATGTGTATAAAGATTTGACTATTTATCACAGGTTCTCCAGCGACGACAGGACGGCTCGGTTGATTTCTTTCGAAACTGGACAGACTACCGAAACGGCTTTGGTGATTTAAACGGGGAGTTCTGGCTGGGTGAGACTTGTCTCCCTGTCTGATATGTAACTGCGTCTCTTCTCACATCCATATAATTTTCACATGCATGCACACACGCGCTCAAACACACAGGAATAACCTCCTTCTCATATGATGTAACTTAAGAATCTTAGTGGCTAGGGATTTAAGGAGTTTGTTGGGTTAACCCGCCAGCTCCATCCCAGCTGAGGACAGAAATTCCCAATGTAGATTACCAATGGCCACGAATACTAGATGTTTTGATAAACATGTTTTCCAGGTCTGGACAACCTGCACACTCTCACATCATTGAGATACTACGAGCTGCGGGTGGACCTCGAAACGTTTAACGGAATCCGGGCGTTTGCAGGTTACCGGGGTTTCAGGATTGGGGATGTTGACACCAATTATACCTTGTACTTTGACGAATTTCTGGGCGGAAACGCAGGTACGAGGCTTGTTGAGGATACTGAAGTATCGGTAAAACATAAAATGCTTAAGTTTATATATCTTACACGTACTATATTTCATGCATACAAAGTTTAAAGTCTACCTTTCTAATATCTATTTACTTAGTATAGAGTGCAAGTCGGAAACTGGAGAGATTTCAGTCATGCTTCCCTTCTAGAACAGGATCAGAAATATTTTTAGAGCAGTGAGGTTGTAAATTATAAAATATACTGATATGCTTTGCTATTTATTTACTAATTATTACAAGTTCCTCAAGGAAACGAATTGTTAATGTGAGGTGGAAGGAGAAACTAAATGTTTTAATAAAGTGATAATATATTGGATGATTTTGGTAGATTGATCAATCAATTCTCTTAGACATGGATTCATTTTGAGTGAAGTTAATAATTATTACAGGTGACAGTTTGACATACCACAAAGGAATAACGTTCGTGACACGTGATCATGGCGACTCATTGAATTGTGCCAGACATTACCACGCCGCTTGGTGGTACTCGCATTGTTACATGTCTGACCTCAATGGACTCTACAGACCAACTGGAGATTCAAATGTAGGCGGTGTTTCCTGGATGAGTTTTACAGCTGACAACTTTTCACTGAAACGGGCAGAAATGAAAATTCGACCTATGTAGTGAGAAATTTCTTGGACATACATTGCAATCGGCTTTCTCATTAAAACTTAAGCAACTGTATTATCCTGCAATATTAATATTTTGTCGTTAATTGCTATGTAATACTTTCAGCTCCCGGAAAACCATATTGTCTAAATTTCTACACACACAACAAATACACAACACAAAACACACACACAGAAGATAAGAATACAATCCTTTGTTGTAGTCAAGAAGCTTTGGAAACAATACAATGTTATAAATAAAATAAAACTTTGAAAATTAATTGTAAACGTTAGTAAAGATGTAAAAATGATATTGTCTTGGGTTTAATGTGCAAGATGTTCTCGTTTATAAGAATTATCCAATTGTGTCTGTTGAGGTGAAAAAGTTGAATATTTTATAGAATGTTGTGGTTAATAAGAGAAATTACACGGGGGGCTCTTTCGTTTGCTTCAATGGAGTCTCGTCCTTTGATGATGTCAACTCGACTGAGTGTGAGCTGATGACATGATATTGTTGGACATTGCTCATGGCCATCTTGATTGTCATCACTGATATACATCACTAGTCCAACTAACGATATACCATCGATCTCTTGAGTTCAAATCTTTATAATGAGCTTCATTTCCTCTCCCTCGCTGACATCACACAGCACACCCTAGCACCTCCATCACAGCCTGCACTATACCTTTAATGGGATCACTCGTTATCACCAAGCCAGCAACAAACCTTAGTGTGAGCAGTGTCAAAGTGTAGAAGATCTGTACCATTATTTTCCACTTAAAATAAACCTACAGTGAAACACACTACTATGGACTCAAATTAAACAAAACATACAACATCGGCTGCAGAATATCAACAAAACAAATATAGCAACAACAACACAGCATCAAAATTAACAGAATCAAATAGCAAGCGGAGAAAAGAAATACAGTGGAACCTCGGTTAGCGAACGCCTCGGATAGCGAATTTTTCGGTTAACGAACAAAAATTTCGCTAAAAATTTGTCTCGGATAGCGAACAAAATTTCGGTTAACGAACAAAAATTTCGCTAAAAATTTGTCTCGGATAGCGAACAAAATTTTGGATAACGAACAGCCACGTGAACCACACGTGACCGACCAGCATGTAATCATTCGCGCTCGAGACAGTTACGATACGTCGTTCCTTACCTGTGCGCATCCTTCTTATTTAGTGATTGTTGTGCTTTATTTTAATAAGATAATCCTCAATCATGGCTCCAAAAAAGATTAAGAGCAATTAATAGTAGTGAGGTAATGACAAGGACGCGGCCAACAAATGAATTGAAAAAGGAAATGATTTCAAAGTATGAAGGTGGCATGCGTCTGTCGGATGTGTGATGTCGTCTTACAGAAGAGTTTTACAAAAAAAGGCAGAAGAAGCAGACACTGGACAAGTTTTTTTCTTCAACCTCAAAGCTACAGAAAAGGGAAGTCACCCCGATTTTATAATGTCACGTGTGCTCATGGAGGGGGAATCAAAGCAGTAATTCCACCCCTTCCTCCCCACACCTGTTTCCAACCACGCCGTCAAAACGGCAAGTTTTCTGTTTAAATGCTTTCGTTAATGTTTTTATGTTTATTTAACTCCATTTATATTGCATTATAACTGTTCTCATTAAAACAAATACCTATATATATATACAGCCTGTAACTTTCAAATAGCGAGTCAACAGGGGCTGGGAACCAATTAAATCTATTTCCTTTATTTCTTATGGAAAAAATTGTTTCGGATAACGAACATTTCGGATAACGAACAGCTTTCCAGAACGGATTAAGTTCGTTAACCGAGGTTCCACTGTACATGAATTCTGGTTGTCACTAAATTTTGGTCCAAGCAGATGCGGACACACACACACTTATAAAAATACACCATGTCAGGTAAATATTTTTGGGAATATCGTATTTATTGAGAAGTAAAATGTGGATCGCAGTTTTTATTTTATAGCTCTATCTACAGTCAAATGAATTCTGAAAAATCAAAATCGCCTAAAATGTTCTACCAAGAATATGAATAAGATGCTGTCGTTTCATTATATGATATACATGTATATCCCTTTTGTTTAGAACATGTCAGTTCATGTTCTTTAAGAGCAATCAGTGGCATCTTGCTATTTGGTCATTTTTTGCCTCATTTTGTTTCCTCCAGGCGAACTCCTCATCAGAGAAAGATGTGCTTACTTTTAGCTGCTACTACGAATTGCAAGTACATACAACAATTTTATTCCTTTGCCAGATTTTCTGTATGATTCAAAGATTGCTTCTCGGCGGGTATAAAGCATAATACAATGCAGCTGACAGAATGTATTAGCTCGATGTTAGGCAGGGGTTAGGTAGTTTTTCACGTAGATTTCAATGGGATGATATTGTTGTTTCTACCGAAAAAAACAGAGAAGGCTTCTCAGTTGTTGTTAGGTTTTTTTGTTTGTTTATTTTATTTTATTTTATTTTATTTTATTTTGCGTCAGTTGTAGCAGACGACGCTGTAAGTGAATGACTGTAAGAGAAGCGATGAAAGGGTTAGCCAGGCGATAACATGGGAGATGTGGGGTGAGTGGGGTCTGGTCATTGCCAGAGAACAGTAAGCTGCATTGTGTTTGAGTGCAGAACCTGTTTGTGAGCGTGTCTGTGAGTGTCAAACCCTTGGTGCCCGATGGCATAGTGCGACATTAGACAAAGCTGTTTGTAATATACATTATTAAATTAGAAATATAGGAGCATGTGTCTATACACAATGTTAAATTTATATGTTGTACAGCACATTTATTACACATAAGTGTGTTTGCATGTGGTAATGTTACATGCATGTATTATGGGCAGATATATAATTTATGAAAATTGCCTCTCTTTGCTCCGCATGGAGGTAATTTGCAGTTACTTTCAATTTTCAATGTTCTCAGCTTACACTGTGTATACAATTGTGAATAAAGCAACTGTCTTAAAATATTTACAAAATTCTTCTTAAATTTTATATTTGAGGTCTATATTATAATAAAAGTAAAAAATGGCGAAAACTAGTGGTGTCAAATTGTGTGCTGACATTATTCAAATGAGATATCTACACACACATCACACGTGTCTGACGATCACCACAGTCTGTTACAGCCCAGGACAAGTGTCATCCACATCATCAGTGCCACCAGCAGCGACGATAGCTTCATCTCGTCAGCTCCACTTTGTATTATATCTGTATAGAGATAATTCAATATTCTATATTTACATATACACTACCAAAAGTTCTTAAATACGAGCTTTACTAATTTAGCTTAAAATTGTTCTTTCTTTTTGCAAGGAATTTTTAGTTCAAGAAAATATAAAAAGGACCGTTAATCTACCTTAAAAATCTTCATCTGCATGGTATGTTTTGAAATATCTATTATAATGAATATTCATGCGAAAAGCAAAAGTGGATCTGCGATTCTGTTTGTAAACTACTTCCATGTGCCTCCTTAGACATGTTCTCACCCAGAGAACTATTTTTTAAACATGGTTTGTATAGGCACTATTAAATTGGTGAAATAGTAACAAACTGTTTGACGACTTCGTGACAATGTGCTCAAATACCCTGTCTCTGATTTTACCAGAAATTGAAATGAAAACATGCTTGTGAAACACGGAAGACGAAGCTTGACAAAGAACAATACTAACAGGATGTTTGTGTCCCAGCTCAATGTAAATCTAGTTTTTCTGGCATTGCTCCAACCACAATGTCTGAAGTGGAAAAGTGGATTTGCTGCACTTTATAGAAATCTTTGCGATTCTGTTTGTAAACTACTTCCATGTGCCTCCTTAGACATTTTCTAACCCAGAGAACTATTTTTTAAACATGGTTTGTAAAAGCACTATTAAATTGGTGAAATAGTAGCCATGGTAATATTTGACGCAGTTTCTTTCATATCAGATGGTGGACTAAAGAGCAGTGAACACTATTCTGTCCCTACTTTCCGACCATCACCATGTTATGAGTTGCACATAACAAGTCACTAAAAGCTAAAAGCTAAAAGCTAAAAGACATCTTTACCTTCAATTTCGTCGGGCATAGATGTTATACCAATCGAGATCTTTATTGGTCCTTTAGATGGACAAAATAGTATTGTTATTAATGATAAATGTGGTGAATAAAACTGTTATAGCAAAGGGATATAATCGCGATAACATCGGTGATTATAAATTTAAATTAAAAGTTTATAATATGTATATTTGTTTATTCTTAATGATTTATTGTCACAATTAACAAAAATCAGAATAAAATATCTCTGTGTAACATCCTCATAAACTGCTACTGTTTTGTCGACCATTTAAAGTAATGAAGAAAGCTTATTAATGCGTTTTCATTCAAGAGATGCCTACCGCGAGTTCCGGAGCCACTTGGTCTTTGTGTAACTTGCAGATTGACAGAACCTCCAGAAGGCGGCTTGCCACCATTACTGGGGACTGGTATCATCAGACACATCAGTATCATCAGTTGACGAGAATGACAACAAAACTTCTAGTGTTACTACTAGCTAAACACTGCTAAAGAAGGAACTCTCTGACCAACTGTAGGAAACAATCTGTATTCTTAGTGTATCTCTAATTACCACAGTTTCTTTTTTTTTTTAATGTAAGACTTCAGTTACTGATGCGAAATAAAAATCAGAAAGTTAACAAAATATAGACTTTGAAATTCAGGCAGCAGTCTCGTTCTCTCATATGGTAGAGTAAACTGTTCTATGTTCTGAAATTACCATTTAAAATTGGAGGCTTTGGAAGGGGCGGGCGAGGGTTTGGAGGGAGCACGGGAGGCCTTAGGATACCTCGCTGTCCCTCCAGCACTGAAATGACAAACTCGTACACATATACACTCGGAAACAAACACATTGAAAACACTTATGCATGTAAACAGTATACCTATATCTATTTGTACTCACACATACAGATAATGCATAAATGCACGCAGTCTACTGCATAGTTTTCATTAAACAAAGAATACGTTTACTAAAATAAGTGGACTTTAAGTTATAATATATTACACTGTTCATGGAGTTTTCTTACCAGGAACAAGCACACACAGTGCAAGGCAGAAGGTGAAAGCTCTCATGGTGGACTGTTAATACCCAGAGACGACCTCAGCGACAGAAGCGGCTTCCAGTTCTTCAACCACAAACTGTTTGACGACTTCGTGACAATGTGCTCAAATACCCTGTCTCTGATTTTACCAGAAATTGAAATGAAAACAGGCTTGTGGAACACGGAAGACGAAGCTTGCCAAAGAACAATACTAACAGGATGTTTGTGTCCCAGCTCAATTTAATTCTTGTTTTTCTGGCATTACTCCAACCGCCCTGTCTAAAGTGCTGAAGACATACAGACGACCGCTCACAGACCTAGGGCAGCAATTAAAGCTCTCTCCTAAACACACACAAATGACTGTCGGGGGAATGACTGTAGTTCCGATGGTAAACATTTTAATGTTGCAGGGGGCAAGACATTCATTGCTCATTGATCTTTCTCAAGGTTTAAGGTGTTTGCCTAGTGCTGTTTCTAAATACTCTAACCTGTCTAACCCCAACATTTACCATACAGATGATCCCAGTCCTATTTCTGGGGAATGAATTTCCTAAGTGTGGTCAACAGCTGCACCTATACTTAACTCGAGACAGTCCTAGCTAACCATCAAATATAATACATGTGAATAAATATAATCCAAAATCTGTCATTATTTCTTTAATAAAAATGTTTTGAGAGATACCATGCAGACTGGGCATACAAGAATGGCAGCTTCTTGCTCTGATGACAGACCGGGGGCCTTATTTAAGAAATATTTTCTGAAATCGTATTAGCCTGACTGACTTAGCAACTTCTAGCTTCTAGTAGTTATCAAAAAGACTTGTAATATTTATAAACGTGTCGCCTTACCATAACTTGGAGATAGTTGTTATTATTTCTAGTCTACTTTCCTTCCCTTCCCTTCTTCCACCCGTTTCTCTCATTTATTCATTCTGTCTTTCTCAGATGAGCGCTGTAAAGTATTTTAACATAAGTACAAGGGGGAAACACACAATAATATACTTTGTAAAATGACTGGCTGCGAGGAGGTATTTGTCAAATATACAAACATATAATAAAAGTGAGTATTTCATATACCATGAGTTTCTACTAATTTTTTTTTTAATTTGTCCACTAACATTCCACAGTTTGTCGTCTTTCAACGAGCCATAAAATGTTATCAACAGGCAGGTCCTTATTCATAAGAAATAGTATTAATTCCCTCAAGTTGTCTGTAAAAAAAGTAATTGTTATGGAAGTGTTAATTTGCTAATAAAGTGTGAAATATCTACATTCACTACTGAACAGTAAATGCACATTATTCGATGTTAAAGCAGCAAATTTACTTTTATCTCTTTACTGACCCTTCCTCCTTTCACTTAACTGTCTCCTAATATTTACTTTCTTTTCTCTTGCTTTAGGTGTGTACTAAATGTTTTAAGACTAACTTGAGGTTTCGACGACCTGTCAAATCTTAAACTTTGTCTAATTGTAATGATGTTAGTCAATGTTTTAGAGCAAGGCGAGTGTCGAAAAGACAAATTCTAAAGATTTCTTAATCACAGTTGTAGTATAAAGACTAGGTACACTGTAATCTTTCTCCAGGAACTCATCCCAAGAAATGGATATAACAAAAATCATATGTCTGTATTGTATTACATATTTGCTCGTACTGTTGTTACAAAATGCACACCAAAAAATAAACAAAATAAACTTTAAGTTTGCCCAGCTGATCACGGTTTATTGAAATCACTTGTTATAGGTTCTTAATGCACGGTCGTATTTCCACAGTTCAGACAGATAACATTATTCACAAAGAAAAATGATATAGAAGAAGCAATACATTTTAACAAAGAGCCAGAGTAAAAAAAAAATTAAGAAAGAAAGAGATAGAAAGATAAAAAGTTCAAAAGAATGAGATGGAAAGAATTTCGCAAATTTGTAATGTATTCACTCCTTATTATCCTTTACGGGTAAGGGGTTTAAAGGGCAGTATTTTTCGGGTACACTTACTGATTGCTGAGATTGGACACACTTACCTTATATAGTCATTAATTCTTTACTCAAACTCTGTTCTCTCCCTTCGACAAAGCTGTATATATGCATGTCTGTCGTTAAGGCAGCTTTCAAATCAAAAGCTTTGTAAATAATTATAATTTAAATCAATTATGTATGCAATCAGTCAAGCATGCAACTAAAAAGAAACAACGAGTATATGTTTTTCAAGAGCTGCTTTTATTAGTTCAAAGATACAAAAATTTTAAAAAAATACCTCTTAACAAAACATTAAATCAATCATACATGAAGAAAACAACAATAAAGTAGCAAATGTTAGCCTTATCACAGTCGCATCAGCGTGAAGTGGACGGAAGTTGTAGATTAATACAATTTTACTGAAATTAAAAAGCGGTATAGAGGAATTCCAAAATAATTATAAACTTAATTTTTACACTAGCTCTTACATAAACATAACTAGCGATCATAGCGAAAATAGTGTCAAAGATTGTATTAAAGTTCGACATTAATCGTTGTCCACGCGAAGGTGGTGTGTGGAATTCTCTCATCCGTGACTATTCACCAGCGTCTCAAGCGCCTTGTGTTCTTGTTGGCACCAACATCCACACCAACATCCACATCAACATCCACATCAACATCCACACCAACATCCACACACACTCGGGAACTGGTTCATTGGCCAAGATGCAGCAGTGTCACACTGACGACTCTCTTGACATGTCAACAAACGAGGAGAATACATCCACCGGAACCTGACATCACAGGTCATGTGTTCTGACGAGACCCTGGGTTCTTATAACAAGTTCACTTACATATAAGAGGAACATACACGTTTTGAGTGAACAAAGTAGATAAGAGTCATAGAAGGTCTCGATAGAGTACGTTGAGTGCAAGTAAGTGAGAGATAAGAGAGATATGTATTATGAATTTAGAAAGTAGATGTGTGCTAAGTGCACAAGTGAACGAAGGTGACAAACACTTCAACGTGCCAAGAGATGTGACACGGAGGTCAGGTAGACAATTTCTTCACAGATGAACAGCGGCAAGGATCAGTAAAGGGAGGACTGACGGGTTGAGGCAGGAAGCAGCTCCTTTACTGCTTCCAGCACTTTTTCCCGAAGATGTTTCTGTTCCTGTTGTTGGAGTTCTGTCTGAAGCTTTGTTAGTGTTCGTTGGGTTAGGGTTAGGGTTAGGGTTAGTATTAGGGTTAGGGTTAGGGTTTGGGTTAGTATTACGGTTAGGGTTAGGGTTTGGGTTAGTATTAGGGTTAGGGTTAGCTGTTGGAGGCGTAGTCTCTGTACCTAAAACAAATGAAAACCAATTTTTCACAATTTTTACTTTCTTAATTTTGTTTTCTTAGAAATCGTTTAATACAATAGATTTTACTATAACTGTTCATTGTCAAATTTATATATACCTTTTGGAGTCTGTATATACCAACAGCAATCCTTTCGGTACTTATCGGTCTTTTGCAGCCAATCGTTGTCCTTATGGGCATTAGCTCCATTTTCTTACACGAAGTTTACACTTTCCATATCTGCATCTTATATAGTTTTTATCTCCCTTTAATTCTTCTCTGTCGACTTTTGATATAGAGATTTTATTGAGCAATAAAGGACTTTTCCCAATTGAAGTAGATGCCCGAGCCACTAAAACATCAGATCGTATCACGGCAATACGAACACCAGTCGCTTCCCTACTCCACACAGCGTTCTCAGAAAGATGTACTTACGAAATGTTAATGGCAAAAAAAAAAAATAATAATAATTAGAACGCAATGATTATCTTGCAAAGACAGAAGAAGGAACAACATTATTGATGAGGCCATTGGCCAATTTCAAGGAGTAGGTGATTTTACCGGTACTTAAATACTTAAGCTCTGAAGTCACAAATAACATATAAACAATTACAATAACACACTATTTTACAAACAAATAGACAATATGTTTATCAAAAGTCATGCAGACAAATGTAAAATGTCGTAAACAGGAGTTTAGCGCTTGTGGTGCTAAATAACAATCCTAGCGTGGAACTAGAAGACCCAGGACTTCAGAAGAAAAATATTGTCTTGCGCTACAGCATTAGTGTGATTTGAACTCCACTCGAGAACATACTGACATATTGTACACACTTTGAATACTTAGGACAAGTGGAGGAAATGATTTTATGAAACGATGATGCAATTTAGATTAACATGATGTATGCAAAGGATTTGTTTGAACAAGTTTACAAACGTCTTTCTAATACAAACTGCAGTTTTGAACACTTATTGAGATAATGAGTGCTTCACGAGACTTGTACAAAACTATTCCAAACCATGAAAATAACACCTAAAAATAGTTGTTGACGTCATCGAGAAAAAGAGAAGGGAGAAGAGTGTGACAGTTGTTTGTTTTACAAACAATGACTGCAAGCTGATGCACGGTCATCTAAGACTGATAATGATTTATAAACTACTACTGAACATTTCTGATACATCCTCAGTAGTGCTCGTAATTTTAGATAAGAAACAGAACATAATTCTGCCCCATAATATGAAAATATGGCAACAGCACTTAAGTGTAGCATTATATAAAAATAATCAACTTTCAAATCAGTAATGTTTCCTTATTTAAATCGGCATAAAAAATAGCAGAATGAAACAAAAGCTCTGTGAAAATTAAAAGGAAATTAAACAAAAATGACAAATAAAACATGATGAGAAATCAGTGCAACACAATAACACATTACTGAAAACAATCATCCGTCAATTGCTCCACAGTTTTCTTTTCTAAAAAACAAATCTTTACTTTAATTAGTTTGTGCAATCGTCAAACGCACCTGATGACGAGGATATGTCAGTTTGAGCCTCTGATAGTCTACCTGTGCAGAGAATATAAGAAGCATTATTGTAACATACATGAGTAATATTTTTTTAAATGGGCAAGTTAATCAAAGCTAAACATATGTGCGTTCTCATATTGGAATAACCATCCGGAACTGATAACCAAAATGTCTAAGATAAAGTCATTCTTTTAATCTGACGACAATAGTAAATAGTCCTTAACATGCGCCTTCAAGAATTTTCATGTCACAGCCAACAGCCGGTGGTACGGACATAACAAAGGTAATAACAAACATGCAAATAGGCACAGATAGTAATAAAAATGAACCGTAAAAGATGAGAACAACGACAAATAGACAAAGCCCCTGACAAAGATGAAACAGATATACATTGAAGATAATAGATCATACCAGAGAAGCAAATCACCAGTACAAGGGCGAGGCAGGCTGCAGACGACATCTTTCCACAAAAGAAGTTTTAAGTTACTCTCAGTCTACTGGAGAAACAATGACAAACACGTGCTTGACTTCCTCCTTAAATAGGCGAACAATCTGTTTATCTTGGACACACTGGCGCGCCATTGCCAAAGTCGCTTGGGCAGATAACTCCTTTTATTTTTGGAAAGTGTGTGTGTACTACACCCTTAACAGAAAAATAAGCCTACAACTCTTAAAGTTTGTTATTTTGTTATCTATGTAACCCCTGAGTAATGTTGATCGCTGGTCAAATGTTGCGGCCCTCCGCACCCAAGAGATTAATTTCCTGGTCGGAATTATAAAGCGAGGATAAGTTGTTGCCCTTGAGCAACAGTGATAACTCAAGAAAAAGTGATTTGTTTTCAAAGCTATGTTGTGTGCCCATATAGATGACACTTTACACCGAGACCACCAATTACAAAGTGGTGATAATGATTCCCTGCTTAAAAAAAACACACAAAAAAAAAACACAAGACCAAAACAACGAAGTAGTGTCTGAGGGTCTGGGAATGCCATTGCAAATATGAAAATTAAAAAAAAAAACATTTTCCTCGTGTTTCGAATTTTTCTCTGGGAAGGGGACTTACTATCACTTAGTAACTACAGCCCGAGGTTGGGACCGCCTAGAGAGACATGTGATGCACTAAGAACAACATACATGTGTGTTAGAGACGACGACATCCGGGTTGAAGTGGTGGTAGAGTCGGAATTGGGGACACTGTACTGCCTGTAGTGAGGCGCTATCATCAGGCTGTGAGGTGATATTACTTGTGTCGCGAGGTTTGTGGAGGGGTGTCTGTCTGTCTGTCTGTCTGTCTGTCTGTCTGTCTGTCTGTCTGTCTGTCTGTCTGTCTGTCTGTCTGTCTGTCTGTCTGTCTGTCTGTCTGTCTGTCTGTCTGTCTGTCTGTGGGAGAACTGCAAGTAGTAAAGAAAACGTATCACAGGCAGTACATTCCGGTCTCATCACGAGCTCTCCATCAACTATAAAGCACAGTAAAGAGACACAAGACAATCTGGTCCGTGGTACCAGCGGGTCTGCTTAACTAGTAGTCAGCTACTAACAGTCTAGTGATTAATGATGATGACACATACTCTACTTTCCCTTCTAACTCTTTTAAATCACACACACATATCCAAACTCAATGGCCCATCAAAATGTTATTTTATGATTAGGTTTTGTTCTATCCATTCTCGTTTTGCTTAAATTATTTTTGGTTAACAGTCGAGATCCAATGGGTTACTCAAATCAACCAGCTACTTCTTTCAGTAAGTCGTCTGCCCCCCGAGCTGTTCACAGCTACAGTCCTGCATAACCGGCCTACACAATGTGTACCAAACTCACAATAAACTGGTAAAAATACAAAAATTGCATAGTGCCGCCTCCGACACACCCGTTAGGCGAAGGGACGCCACTCCAAATCACAGGTGTGAGAGATAACTACAAAGCGCCATTTAAACTGATCTTTGTCTACTTATGTCGATTAGTTCAACGCAGTGTGAGATGAGAACAACACATTATCAACACTTTACCTTGTCGTGGTGAAGCCACACACATTATAATTTATTTGTTTGACATGTCAGTACCTCTGCCTCTGTCTTGTTCTTTTGTTCCCTACCCCAAATCAGGCCAGCTCCTCAACCAACCCCTTCTCTTCATTGATAAAACATATTTATCAAGTCCCTGACATCTTGTACTTGACCTTAACCCGGCGACTACGCAGGAAACAACTAGACCTTGGAGGCATGATACAAAAACTTTGATGTAATGTATTATCCTAATCAGTATATAAAGAAGAGATCAAACTGAGATCAAACTTTCAAGCTCAAAATGTTGTGCCATGTAAAATACAATAAAGTTCGAGATTTTACAAAGGTCAAAACTTCAAAGGGTATGTGTTACAATGTTGATCGAGGTTTATAATCTGAATGCAATGCCATATTTCTACACTTTCGGACAAATATCTATATTAATAATAAAAGATAGTACAGAAAAAGCAAATCAGAGACGAAAAATAGACACATAGAAAGTTCTCAAGAAAGAGAATTTCGAAAACTTTACATACATTCACTCATTACTATCACTTTACTGACAATGTGTTTACAGAGAAGAATCTTTTGTCTACAAGTTTTGAATAAGTTAGAAGCATTGGACACACGCACGTTACAGGGAACTAACTGTTCACTCAAACTCTGTTCTCTCCCCTGCAAGAAGCTTCATATCTATGTCCGTCACTTGGGCAGTTTTCAAACTGAAGACCTAATTAAAACCTGTGCAAATAATTCGTTTTAATCAATTATTTATGCAATCAATCTAGTAAGCCATTTAAAAATGAGATTACTTTTTCCAATTGCTAATTTTATTAATTTAAGAATTTTAAATCAAATAAAACCCCCTTGAAAAGGGTGTAAAGAAAACACAAAACTTATGTTACAAACTTTATTTGTATCATAGTCGCAGTGGACGGAGCTTGTACAAGCTCGCTAATCTAAAACAGTATAGAGGTATACCAAAACAATTATTAGAAAAATAACAATAGAACAAAAATAAGAAATAAAGTTCTATTAAAATAGTGTCACATATTTTATTACAAATCAATGCTGTGTCATTGTCCAGGCGAAGGCGGTGCATTTCACTCATCCATGACTATTCACCAGTGTCTCAAGCGGCTTGTGTTCATGTTGGCAGACAACAACATCGACACCAACATTCACATACACTCAGACACTGGTTCATTGGCCGAAACACAATTGTGTGACACTGATTATTCGTTTAGCATGTCAACAAATGAACAGAATGAAGCCACCGAAACTCGAGATCACAAGTTTGGTATTACTGCGAGAAGTTGGATTCTTAAAACACGTTTATAGGCATTTACAGTCAATAGTAAATTCAAAAGAAAATCAGTCATCAACTAAGTTATTTCATATATATAACATACTGTATATACTTTGAGTCAAAGACAGTTTAGATAAGTGTCATGAGAGGTATTGATAGAGTAAGCTATCTGCAGCTAAAGGGCACAGGTTTGTATTGTGATATGACAACACATATGTGAGAAATACAAAAACAAATTAAAGTGAGAATATTTTCAACATTTTAAAAAAAGCGACAGAAGTCTGCTATAGACTCTCCTGGACTTTGGTTTGTCACAGATGAACAGTGACAACTATAAGTAGTGTGACCACCGACATGTTTAGACAAGAAACAATTCCTTGAGCACCATTCCTGCTATTGCCAACAGTTGCAGTCGTGGTGTCATTTCTCTTTGTGACAGTAGGTGTTTCACTTTTCCCTGTAGGTGGTTTCTCGGTCTCATCTGGCTTTGGTGGTTGGCCGGAGGGGACAATAGCTGGTGCACTTGTACCTTCAGGGGTATTATTGTTATCATTTGCATTTGTCGGTGGTTTTTCTGTAACACTAGCTTGTGAAGGTCCATCTGAAGCGGCAAAAAGTAAAAATAATTCGTCGCATCCTTTCTTACCTAACTTGTTTTTCTTTAGAAACATTTATTCAAAATAATTCAGAATAACTCATGCTTGTTGATATTTGCTGAGCTTCCCAGTTAAGAAACAAATTATGGGTTACATAAAAATACTAGACTCTGTAATGATGTCTTTTATCAAATAGTAGCCTGTAGTAATGAAGTAAAAGACCGGATGGTAGCAAGCAAACTCAACAATGATAAAACGAAAGCTCTCCTATGTTCGAGAAGAAGAAATCGATCTTCTCTCGTTTGTCCACCTTTTCACATCAATGTGGGAGAAACCGACATAAACTTTGCCTCATCCATCAAAAATCTGGGATTCATGGTCACTGCCGACATGGCTCTTGTTTAACAAGTTACAGCTTGTGTTCATCACTTGGAGAGTAACGAGGGTTTGATTGTAAACATGTTCACGAAAAATCTTGTAGCTTCTGGTATCCCACATTGTATAAAAAATTCTCTGAAATGTGTCAGGCAATCACAATTCAAAAAGACATGAGTAAAGATAAATGTTTCGAATTTTGTTTTTTTTACTACAGATAACTTGCAAAACCATTCAACGCACCTTCTGTATCAGACGTTTGGCTTGAAATTTGCAAAATGCTGCCTGTAAAAAGAATAAAAACGAAACATGATCATAACTCATAAGTAGAAACATGTGCTTATATACAAACTGAAAAACAGTTAATTCTTGCGGGCTGTAAATGTACCTTTTAGTAATTAGGCTTTAAAAAAATTCGCATTCACTAACAGATATGGACACGATAGACACAGCCACTGACAAAATGCAACAAACAAATACAAATAGCAGATAACAGATCGTACCAAAGAGGCAAATCACAAGAAGGGTGAGGCAGGCTGTAGACGACATCTTCCTCACTTCAAGACTGCTTGAATTACTCTCAGACTTCCGGTGAACCAATGACAAACACGTGCTTGACTTCCTCCTTAAATAGGCAAAGAAACAATTTATCTTGAAAACACTGGCACGCAAATGTCAAAGTCACATGGGGGGATAATTCCTCTTGTTTATGGGAGAATTATCCTACATCTCTTAACAGTCTGTATCTTGTTCTCTAGGTACACCGCTGATTAATGTTGATCGGTTTGTGAATAGTTACGGGTCTCCGCACATAAAAGGCGGATTAATTCCTTAGCAATAGTCATGAAGCAAAGATGGTTGTCTCTTGGCAACACGGGAAACTCACAATGTTTTATGTTTTTGAAATTTATGAAGTAATGTACAGATCCACAGCATGCTTTTTCAACACCAAAAGCCCTAATTATAAAGGGGTAGTAACGATGTCCCGCTAAAATGAAACATGAAGGGTCTGAGGGTCTGCGAATGGCATTGCAGCTATGAAAAAAAACCTTGTAATTCTGTCAAGACTTACTTTCGCTTCGTAACTACGGCCCCACGTGGCCAGCCTCTAATCCAGGGTGAAGTGGGGTCAGGGTTGGAATGTAGTCCACATTGCTACCTGGAGGAAGGCCCTATCGTAAGGCCGAGAGGTGACATTGCCTGTGGTGGTAAACTCATCACGTGACACAAGACCGTTGGTAATGGCTGCTTGTCTATTCAGGTTCTCTCCCGGTCCTTGGTATCGGCGAGACAACTTAGCTAGTAATCGGTAAAAACTAAAAGAATAATAATGATAATGACACATACATCACTTTCCCTCCTGTACTCCTCACACTAATAATGATAAAATATATAACTTATCTCATAAAAATAGAAAATAATATGTTAGTTTTTATGATTCAGGCTCTGCTGCTGCTTCTATGTTAAGACATAAAATGATGTCCATAGTAATCATGCAGACCATATCCACATAATTCTCGGTCAGAACGCATTTCTTCCCAGTCGACAAAAGCCGTGACTCATATGCGTGTTGGATGGGAAAAAAAGAATTCAATACATTTAAAGGAAAAAGTAAAAAGAGCATTCATATAGTCTTCAATTAACATGTAGCCAATTTTGTTTGTTAAGCCAGTTTATTTAATTTCTTTAAGAATTGAGATTTTTTTATGTCAGAGTGCTAAATTGAAGAGATATAAATATTGTAAAATTTAATAGTTCCTTGAAACACGAAGCTTCTACTTCACGAAGAACTAGTTTGGTCTGATAAGACAGAAACCATAAATCAAGCAACTGCAGCAAAGAACAAGCTGAGCCTGAACTTTGACATCTTATGAGCAGCAGCCTCATGGAATAAATCTGCTACTAAGACTGATGCTTGACTTTTTGTTTTTATGTATACTTCCCTCATAAAACAGCGTTTTTGAAGATTGATTGTACTTGCAATTAGAATTTTAGGATATTTTATAACCAACATAGGGTAATGACGATACAGGTGTAACAGGTAGGCACAAAGCGCTATTTAGGCTAGTGTTGTTCATCTTATGTTGATTATTTCCACGCAGTGTAAGCTGAGAACAACACATTATCAACACTTTACCTGGTCGTGGAGAAGCCCCACACATTATAATTTATTTGACAGGTCAGTCAGACCCTGCCCCTGTGTTGCTCCTTTCTTTCCTACCCTAAACCAGCCAGCTCCTCAACCGACCCCTTCTCTTCATTGATAAAACATGTTTATCAAGTCCTTGACATCTTGCACTTGACCTTAACCCGGCGACTGTACAGGAAACAACTCGACATTCATTTCCGCTCCTTTCACCTGTAGAGGTAGTCGTCCTTCTGTATCAGCTACAACTATGGCTAATGAGATTGACTTTCGTTAATGTTCTTAATTACTCCACCTGGAGAGCAAACTGCACAGTTTCTTCGGGCGGCGGGAGGGGGATGTGTGGATGTACTATCAGGTTGTCAAGTCATCTGTCTTTACATGTCTACAGTGAAATGCTTTACAAACTTTGATTTACAGAAAGATTTACAAGCAAAGATGATGATAGCTGTATTATAAGCCCACGCAATGACACTTAGAGCAGACACTAGTATGAATTGCATAAACAGCCATTGCAAAAGGTTGGTGCAACATCTGTAGACAGAAGTTTTATCTAAAGCACACTCGACCTTCCCCACCCACCCCGGGGCCTGAACTCACCAGGCTGCCATTGTGTCACTTGAAGTGCTCACCGAGGGCCACAGCATGATCACTAACAAATAAAAGTTGACACACTCGGGACAGAAGTCTTTTAAAAAGTTGAAAGCTCTCCCCAGTTGTAAAGAGCACTTGGAAATGACACCTGATAACAGTGAACCACTCTCTGTCTGCTCACCTTCACATTTACCATCTGAGACAAGTGTACAGAATGTCCTGTGCTGTTGTCATTGTAATAATTATGATTGGGTCAGTAATGTATATCTATATATTTAAAATTGTATTGTTTTATTTTTCCCTTTAACTGGAAAACCACTTTTCTACCTAAAATGTTACAAATCAATCTACTGTTTTGTTGAGAAAACAAGTAAAAAAGTTACCGCATCTTCAAGAGAAGATGAAGTTCATGTAATGGAAACCTTACAAAAAGAATTGGTTTTATTTTTTGATCTTCTAGGCCATGAAAACGGCTTACAAGCAATTAAAACTAAAAACTAAGTACAACTTGCAATGATTAGCTCACAAGAACAGAGAAATATTTAAAGTTATACGACAGACGGGGTGAGACTAGACGATACCACAGACAGTCACACAGATCATGCCACTGATATTCAACACACAGGCTAGCGAGACAACATTTATTCTCATAAAAACCTCGGTAAGACCTGCATCTACAGCAGTAGTGGGTACACGTGTCCCCCCAACTGTAAGTAAAACACCTGCATGTCCTGCACGATAAATAGTTCATCCAGGATTCATGGGGTGATCAATTCATTACCATTGTACTAAACCCAGCAATGATAATTTATTTGTTTGTATGGTTTGTTCTTAGTGCTACAAAAACAGTTTATGTTGGTCCCTGATACAGAGTTCCAGCCTGTGGGTGGAAAGAAGGGGATACCCGTACTCACCCTGCCTCCATCTATAAAGATTTTAGCGATACAGGTCGCCACGTGGGCTGAGGATATGACAAATATTTACCTGTGTAGCACCCGGCATTCCTCCTCAGTAGAGAGGGTAGTGGGAGGTGTGACAGGGAGAGTGGTGTCAGCCAGAAACTACTGTAGTCCAGCTTGCACTAGGTGAGGAGATAGGAGATAGGAGATAGGAGGATTCTACATTGTGTGTAGTAAACAGCCAGATGATTCGTGGGGTTGGGGCAGTGCTGTAGTTGGGGCAACAATTTCAAGGACACGATGTGAATTGAGTTTTCTGTCTGTTCTTCACTTTTTCTTTGTTTCGTCCCCCCGCCTTCTCTTACTCTCCCCTTTTCTCTAAAATAATTGCTTCAAAATATCAAACTAGAAATGTTTGAAGTTGGTAGTAAACAAAAGTAAAAAAAATTGATCCACGAAAAGAGTGATTCACCATTTGAATTGTGCAGTAAGAACTACGTTAAAAATGGAGCAAAACTATATTTTACCTTTCTACCTGCATGTTCCAAAATGTTCTAAAGAAAAAGTGTGAAATATTTGCATGCAGGAAACACACTTTATCAAGCCCTTGAAAAACGATTAATCTTTTTCTCTGTTTCGTTGCTTTCATCAAGCTTAGGCAAGTAGCTGCACTTTGACCCCTTTTGACAAGAAAACATGTTTTCGTGCACGTGGCATCTTGCACTTGGCTGTCCCCCAGGCTGCCTGTTGCCCTTTGACCCTAACTGAGCGATGTAAGCAGATAACAAACAGCTCCAAGCCAGGTAGCCTTGTCCTTGTGGCCTCAACTCTATCAAAACTCAGTTCAGGTATGAAAACATCAGGGAGCAGGGTGCTAGAAATTCCTGTTACTATCTTTGTTACATCCAGACAACCACAACATTTCAAACAGAGACGAGTGCGAACAGTTATTCACACGTGCACAGGCGCAAGCAGACAAAAGTAAGAATAGAATAACCATTCTAATTTTATTAGTGTTGCTACTCAAAGGTTCGCAGCTCCCTCATATCACAGTCATTATGCAGAACAATATGCTGAATATATTCATATCACAGTCGTTGTTTATTAAGAAAAAGACGGAAAGAAAAGTACCCTTCAAAAAACCAAAGGAGTATCTGCCTGTAGTGTGATGTACACATTTCTGTAGGTAAATATTTACTCGTTGTCATCGCAGTTGCATTTAACATGATTGACATAATTTTAAAATAATTAGTAAGCCAAGTTGCCACTAACCAATATACGTGTTATTGGCTTTTAGCTATATGTACAAAATAATGCATAGTTACTATATTCTACAACAAATTACTCGTTTTGTCAGCAGTACATGGCATCCAGGTACTTTCCAGATATTTTCATTTTTTCACCAGGCAAACAGTGCCGTGGTTCATGTGTCTGCGTGATGGCAACAATCACAATGAATTTATGTCAAAATATTTCACATTGCTTGAATTAAAACATTAGAAATTAGTTACTGATTAGCTGTTCAATATCAGGCAAACAAAATGAATTCTAAAAAGTACCTGGTCGTCCTGACTGAACATCGACGACATTGCTAAGTGGTTTAGAGTTAATTAGCTGCTGTGATAACTATAGCTTTCTCATTTTGTTATCACAAAATAATACATAAATTCATTGATAACCTCTTGTCATTTTAACAATAATTTATATGCAGTTACTATAAATAGTTTATGAACATTGAGAGGTGACAGACACGTATTTTAAAAATACTCCTACAGTGTAAATAAAACCACTAAGTGATATCTTTATCTAAACACCCCCTGCAGGTCACAGCAGCACGAGGACACCCGAAATCCCCAGATAGGCTGATAAGATGAACCAGATGTACCCGGATGTGAGTGGTCCTGCGCCACCTATCGGATTAAGCAGAAACATTGTTATTTATTTCGTGTATTTGTAATGCAGGTTCACAACAAAAATTGCACACACAAGTAACAAAATAACTTAATTGGAATTACCTGTAAGTGGTTTTCTCAATATTTTTGGATGGCCCCGACCAGCCTCCATATTTCGTCCTTCGCCTTTTCTAGTAATTCATGCGCTTTATCTCCTATCATCCTATCATCCTACCTATACGTATACATGGGTTTAAGAGAACAGAGAGAGTTTACTAGTTTGTATTAGGGAATGGTGTAGTCCCTTGGCTGTCTTTAGAAGCAAATAGTTAAGGAGGTTATGACATTAGTGTGCCCGGCCGGCAAGATACCCGAGAAACCTAACACGTTTATAGCAGTTATCTGAGTTATTGTATAACCACTTCTAAAAACGTTGAATATGAAAGGAAGTGATGGATATTTTAAAATTGCCATTGAAATAATAATGGTGTCATTTCCCAGCGACAAAAAGATAGAAAGAAGACGTTTTCGTTTTTGACAGTTAAGTTAAAGTAATGTACCACAAAGATATGGTGTCCTTTTATCGATGCAGTGCCTTTTAGTAAAATATACTTTTTTAAAAGTTCGAAACCATTGCAAGTAATTTTTATCTCAAAATTGTATTCAACCGGTCAGTACAATCCTTAACTTTAACTTTTTTGTTCTTGTTTCTATCATGTGAATATTCCAATTTCTTTTACACCAGCAAAACAGAAAGAGAACGAGAGATAAAAATATGCGTTTCTAGGAATTTTGGTTTGCTAATTATTCTGTTTATCCGATGAAGCTTACTTTCCGTCGTAGTTTCAGTGCCTGTAGCACCTCCTCCAGTACTGGAGACAGTGTTTGAGTCCCTCGATGGATCAGATGAACCTGAAGCGTCCGTTGAAGAGCTTGGCAATGACCCATTCGGTGGAGTCGTTGGTGATTCACTTTTTACAGCAGATGGAGTCGTTGGTGATTCACTTTTTACTGCAGATGGAGTCGTTGGTGATTCACTTTTTACTGCAGATGGAGTCGTTGGTGATTCACTTTTTACAGCAGATGGAGTCGTTGGTGATTCACTTGCTGCAGGGGTTGAAGGAACTGTTGTATTCAGGGTGGTTTCTTCACTTGACATTGTTGTGGACGAGCTGACTACCCCGGCATGGAGCGCTGGCATACAACACAACACATAATAGTCAATTGTATGAATCCTTGGTACGACATGCAGACATCTCAAAGTTTCCTCATCACACCTTCTTACACCAATTTAACAGCAAAAATTTAACTACAATACTTTTTTTAAGATTTTATGTGCTGAATAACTTGTACTAGTTGTGGTGCATTTAACATTTATCTTTAAAATAAAATGTTAGTATTAATATTCTTGTATGTACGAAATGACACACCTGCTTCGTTATACTTAAAAAATTTCTACAGTAGAACCATCGAGAAGTTTACAAAGCACAATGTGTCAGAGATAAATAAAAGGTGACTAAACTCTTCTGGTAGGCAAAAGTAATTTAGTTTAGATATTTTTTATTTGAAATCTTTCTTTTCTTTACGTTTTTATCTTTATTTGGTTTTTTCTTTATTTCATTTTTAAGAAGGGCTGCAGTAGCTTCTTTGGACCTCCTTTTAACCTTGACAAAAAGCAATTCTCACCAAGAAAAGAAAAGAATGGTAAAGCTACAAACTACACAGAAGACAACTTACCAACAAGTTGCAGAAGAACTAAGCAGACGACACCTGGTAGCGCGGCCATTTTATGATCAGTGAGTTGACAACTGTGGGCATCTGCCAGTCGGACTGACCAGAACTGCTGCAGACAATGTCTTTATACAGACCATGAATATAATTTATTTCTGTTCCTTGTTCGTATGTCATGACTTATTTGTTTTGGGCGGAGCTTACACAACTACCCGTTTACAATAAACATTGTGTTTTAATGAAATGCTCAACACCCTTCCATCTCTCAGCTGCCATGTCCTTTTAAGGAAGAAGGACCTTGAGCAGGCAGCCACTGGTGTTCAAATAAAAACTCGTTTAAACTTTGGCGCCATGCGAGTGTCCATCCCTGGATTTACCGGGTGCATGCATGACATGGAGACTGAGAAATGTCTCATGGTCCAGCCAATCAGCGGGTGGTACGTGGAGTCCAGGTGAGGATTTACTGCGACTTGTTTTTGTAGTTTTCACCCGCGAAAACCCAGCATGAACATGCATGCTCCCTCCCACGCATTGTTGGGGTCGCAAGGTGCATCCTGGACCACTTGCTGCAGCCTGCATTTCCTAGAAATACGGGTGCGAGGCTTAACTCGGGCACGAGGATATCTAACCTCATTACTTTGGAAATACTCACAAAATCGCGTTTAATCGGAGAAGGAAAAAAGAAATAGCAGACTGTAAGGTAAAGAAGCAATGAATTTTAACGAACGTTGTACATAACCAACAAAATAAATAATAAAATAAATAGTTTCAAAGCCCATGTGTTATCACGATACCCCCGCCCCAAACTCCGTCTCATGCACAATTTCTTGTTTATCTCTCAAGTTACATCGAAAAACGATATGTGAAAGAAGCAGAATGATATACATGGACTTATACACATGTAATAGAGAACAGCAGAAAAGCAATAAGTCTGAGTACTAATGTTACTAAACAATTTGACAGACAGACCAATGACAGACAGGCAGCCTTGTAACTGTTGCTGTTTTACTTCTTGTACCAAAAAATCAAGCCTGTGGGGAAGAGTTCTAATATAGTTTGGACATGATAATCTATCAGATGACTTAAAAAACGGAGAAGACCGAAGAAAACAAAATGATAATAAGTTTGTAACAAAAAAGGTTGCATTACAAAGACAGATATCAAAATATTATGAATTTAAGTGACTAGAGGAACACAAGTGATTAAACTCGTGAGATAAAAGTTCAGAGTTAAATGATGCGCAAACATTCCTTCTAGTAAAATCAATCAATCGATCAATCAGGCAGACAAATGAAACAATGAGAAGATGTTCCCACAACTGAAAAATTCTACTGCTTTGGTTCATTTGTTTCAAACTAGAAAGACATAATCGTTTGCTGAAGGATCCTTGAAAACTTTCTCCTTTCTTTTCGTTTCTCACCGTTCACTTGGCAGCTGATAACAATTTCCTCCCGAGCTCCGTTGGTCTTTGAGTCACATGACATTTCCGAGCAATAAAAGCTTTATGTGGCTGAGTTCTTTACAATACTCGTGGTCTTGTCCTTGTTATGATGTAAGCGACTTTGTAAGACCGGCAGGCAAGGACACCCTCAGGCACCATCTTGTTTAACACGATAATGTGTTAGAATTGTTAGAAACCACTCCTGAGATTTGAGCTTATTCCTCTGAGTGGTATTGTTCACCATAAATGTCCTTTCTGTCTCCCTTCCGCCATTCACTTACTACACTTCTTGCTCCAGTGGCATGGGAGATACGATGGGGGAGCAAGAGGTGAACTCACTCCAGAGAGTGTGAAGGTTCCTCATGTCCACTTCTTCACCTTGGTCACCGATTGTTCACTTCCTGGTCAACAGCTGCAGCTACCATTAGTCTCAACATTTTATGACATAGCTGTACAATAAAAATGTCATTTTATTTGACTCTTCATGGAAGATTTGTATACAACACGCGCCCATACCCTCTTTCCCACACACACAGTCTGCTAACATGCAAATGTGGTTTTTTTTCTGTCCTCGCTCTTTTTGTCTCTTGTCCCGGATATTAGTTAGGACCTGTGTCAACTTGTTGACATACTTGGACTGGCTGGTACATTTTTACACACTATTATATGAAAGGAATAATTTATTTAACGCATATAAAGTCATAATCCGTAGTCATAAAGTCATACTAATAAACATTAGTAAAACAGCAAGTGCATCCCCCGCCTCCCGACCTCACACAGAAAATTACTGACTATATTTCATTACTGCGACCAAGAAAAAAGACTATGCGCATGAAAAATATACAATGTGAAGAAATTAAACAAGCTTGAAGATAGAAACAAGTATACTCCTTAACGAGAACAAGCCTTTAACTTTACAAGGACAGTATTTTGTAAAAGACAGAAGTGAGTTAGTCTGCTCGCCCAAAGCTTGAGAAAGTGAACTTGACCCTTGACCTCCATGTACCAAATCCAAAGAAGGTCGATGGCAGTAACATAACAATCGTTTCGACTTCCTTCATCTGTGGTCTTTCAGTGTGAGAGAGTATCAAAAACATTTCCAGATAAGCGGCCAAAACAACAACCTTCACCCAGGGTTCGCGGGATAAAAAAATGTTTCGCCACGATAACGATCTTCGAGATGTGAGTTTGTTTCTTCATGAAATCGTTTTTGTAACTCCTGCCATACATACCTCTGAGTTAATTAGAATTTTGGTTTTATACCAGCTTATCACAGAGCCGATACACAAACAATTATACGTTCAGAAATGAAGACACATGTTCAAACATCCCTCGTACTAAAAACAAGACAAACACAGAAGAGGAAAATTTGCATCAGTGAAGCCCTCGTCGTGAGTGGTGGTAAACACTCCTTTCTATCACATTTATCAACGAGATTGTCGTCCATTGTTTACCTAACCGGTCTAAGGTACCTAACACACGGCCTTAGACAAAATGTTGTGGTTCCTCCCATTCAATGTTGCGGGAGAAATGTTTCGTGATGGCGATCGTGTTTTGTACAAAGTAATTGCTTCTGCGCTCCCTGAAGTCCATTAGGATGTTGCACTGGCTATCATCCCTTCTCCCATCCAACACAAACTTTCTGGGCTGTACTTTAATTTCTTCTCAGGCTTCTGCACTGACAATTTCTCTGTACATCTTTTCCCTTACATGCCAGTCAGATGACTGTATCCTCATTGCTGATGTAACCAGAACAACAACGATCTCAGGTTTTTAGTTACTGTGCAGCAAAACAACAACATTCTCTCTTTCTATATCTGCCGCCATCGAATCTTTGAAATGTGCATTCAATGTGCGTGAGTATGCGCTATACCAAGGTTGGGGTATGTCCGTATTCATCATCATCATGATCATCATCGTCGTCGTCGTCGTCGTCGTCATCATCGTCATCAAAGGAGTCGTGCTAAAATAAATCACTTGTCTTTAGAAGATTTTATACTTCAAGCAAAGTTTACTTCTTCCGATGTATTTTGAACTCATGTGAAATTTATCTCGCTTTTAACCCCACGCTTTAGGTCCTTGCCTACTTGAGCCTTCGATCTTGTGAAATGTTATCTTTATTTGCTTACCAACATGTAGTAATGTGTATAGGATGGGCAGACATGTCTTGTGTGAAAGAGTTATGTGAAGAGCAATGGCCCGATGTTGTCTACTTCGCTGTTGCTCAGATATCACGAGTGTTTAAGGTCAGAATAAATACTCGGAAAACAACTTTCAAATCGTGTTGCAACAGGATCGCAGACACCGGCTAGGAAAAGCTTCAACCAGGAAACGCATATCTTAGAGGTCAATGTAGAGGATGGTCGGACAAGAAGCCAGGCTTGCCACAATGGTGTTAATAAAAAGCCCAAACAACATTAATCCCGAAAGAAGCCTCCCTGGTGAAAGAAATAGATGTGACAAGAAAATCCAGGCCAAATGCCCGGATATGGCGGTGTGTGGTCCATCGTTGATAAGGCATTGTGGTGAACAGACCTTTGAGCTCTTGACATCGTCCTCTGTGAGTTTGCTGCCATCGAGGTGTGGTGTCTGTACCACGAGGGACAGGGACATGACAGGTGTCAGGACAGAGACAGTTTTCACGAAGATTGGAGACTCCATGTCTTCCTGGTGTCCTTGGTATCCTTTAGTGTTTCCCGCACGAACAAGTTTTTATTGAAGGTGCAAACACACACACACACAGAGGGCAGTTCGGGCGTTCTCTCATCAAAACACAAACCACCTACCTAAAGGTTATCCATTATATATATTTAAGGCAGTCCTGGAGAAATGACAAACCACGCCGCAGTAATAAAATAACTATAAAAATAAAAATAAAATTCATTTGAAATGTACTAAAAGGTGTAAAATAACTTTTGTTTAGGTCTCGATATTTTATTTCATTTATAAATATGCATGTATTTAAATATAAAATTGTGAGAGGTACTTTTGGAAATATAATAATGCTTTATTTTAATGTTTCTTAGAGTGCCTAGGAGTGGGAGAAACATTTTTGTTTTCAATTCTCTTCTGTTTTTTTATTCCTCTTCCATTCGATTCTTTTTACTCTCTACTTGGATAATTAGAGCAGTAGGATTAGTAAACTTTAATATTCTTCCCCGATTGATAAGTTTTCACAGAAATTAAGATTTTAAAAACCCTACTTGTGTTTGCTGAATAAATCTATTTATGTATTGTCATCGAAAATAAGTATTATGTGAAAAAGAGACTTCTAGAACGATTGCAAGTAAGTGAAACACTGATGCACTAACATAACACACAATCCCAAACACAGCTGACAGCAAGTTTATTCAAGTGCCTGTCGTTCCAACCTCATCCCTCGCCCCTTAACATTCCGAACACATCCGGGGCCTTACAACTTTAACGGAGAGAGAGAAGGGTGGACGACTGATTGTGTGAGCCGCTGGCAGGTGGCTAAGGGGTAGATGGTGGGTGAGTACAGCCCGTGAGTCAAGGTTTAGACCAACATGTTCAAGCTTGCTTTGGAATCCATTAAACAGAACCGGTGACCATTGTAGGCTTTGCCTCAGTTTCTTTTCAATAGATTCTTGGAAAGTAGGAACATTCGTACAATTAAGGCTACCTGTGTTTGCTGACATCCCGACATCACTGCTTTCTTTTGTTCTGTCCTCGATGACCTCTAAGATTATATGAAATTGTTTTAAACACGTGTTTGACGAATATTACACCGAGTTCAGCACACTTACCCTCACAATTACACGAATAAATAAAATTGCAGTTTTAAAACAGTCGAAACAAACAGACCAACAACTAGGATCGCAATGCTTGTATACACAGGTACACAGTGGCTTCCCCGTCTCTCTCTCTCATACACACAGAGGAAACTAAAAGGAAAAATAAAATGCAGGAGACATCACGTATTCCAATGTAAAGAAACAGCCACATGCAGATGACTGAGGGACTTTATCCAACATGTCCCGCTCGTGCTCACTACAAGTTGTTACATGTTAACAACATGATCGCTCCGTATGCAGCATGCTTTGTCATGCTTGAGAATCGTGAAGAGAATGTGTTCACAACTTGTGGCAATACTCTGATAACGCCATTGTTTGTCTTAATACTTTTATCACACAGAGCTCAACTAGTGCTAACAGGAAGTACTTCCAAAGATAAGAAGTCATGGGGCAAAGTTCAAGGAAATACGAGGTTAGTCGGGACGAACCCCGATGTATCTGTCAAGATCTTCAAGTACTCATTGCTTGTGCTAAGCAGCAACATCTGATCAACAAATATTAAAGTTTTACAACCATTTTGTCAGAGCATTTAATAAAACAGGTATAACAGCGGTCGAATACTTTTTCATCACATATTGGGATTTAAGATATCCGAGGGAAATATCTTTGGAATGTGACATGTTTTCATTGTCAGGGCATCTTGGATACAGTTAACAACTTTGGTCGACTTTCATACCTCCTAATGCTCACTCACTCATGACCATCGCATTGCATGCGAATTGTTTTCTATGTACCCGAACTTTCTTCGACCTCTCCGTAATACACCATATAGTTCCACCCCAAACCTTGAGGTGAGTAAAAGCTTTGGCTTACTCTTTGTGAGAAATGCTTTTAAAACTTGACAACAAAGCACTTAACATTCTATATTTAACAAAATAGAACTGACTAAATACGAACAAAAATACATTTTTTTTAAACAAGCATTAGATTGAAAAAGGTCAATGCTCATGAAAAAAATAACAAAAGAAAAGAACAACTCACTTATTCTGAGCTAAAAGAATAGATAATTAAGTAGAGGCCGTAGATATGTTGGTTTATTTAGTAGGAAAGTGCTTCCACCTGGGAGGACTTTCACTATGCAAGGAGAGGCATGTGACAGGAAACCGGATCCCGAGACGAGATCTGAACCCTCAGCCGTTGACTGCAGTGGTGAGAAACGAGTGTTCTACCCACCGCACTACCCAGTGCCCCTTCCCCTAGATGTTTTTAAAATTTTACAGACAGAAAGAGAGAGATAATAAAATGTTCCAGAGGATTAAAAAAACTAGATAAAGAGGTAAACATTTACTGATTGCTTGAGATATTTACCTTGTGTTCTATCTTGCTACATGGAGAGTAGACGATGTTTCCACTGAACATCCTACACTTGTAGAACACATTGTGCTTGTTTTCTACTAACATGGACAGTAGCACAATCAGGTGTATGATGTCGTGTCCACAATACACATAATAATGTAGACCAGGGATGCCCAACCTACGGCCCTCGGGCCATATCCGGCCCGCGAAACTTCTGCCCACAGTGCAGGAAATCGGCATGTTAGTAATAAAAAAAAGACCTAAAAAAACGAAAAAAAGGAAGAAGAAATGTTTATCCCCACGTAGGGGTGTCTCTCAATCTTTTTTTCGATGGACGAACATTTCGATTCAGTGCTCCGACTTGGTGTCTCTACGATGAAGCCGGACATTCAGAAGTTGGTTTCGGGAAAACAACTTCAAATATCCCACTAATTACTACATAATTAATGGTAAGTACAACTTTTTTCTAATAAAAATGGTATCTGCTCTATTTTTTTTTCTTTTTTGTATTTTTGCGGTGAAGTGGCCCGCGACACGGCTGTCCGAAATGGATATGGCCCGCAGGCCGAAAAAGGTTGGGCATCACTGATGTAGACGAAAGCACATCTATAACCTATTACATGTACAGACTGCTATGCACCCACTTAATAATTTCTAACACATAGAAATACAAGCAGAGACAAAGAATGAAATAATTTTTTCATCCATAATGCATATTTAAATCATATTACATGTTTCATATTATGATGCCATATTGCTTTTCATATTTACACAAATGGCACCATACATCAAATATATTAATGGGCAATAACCCTGAATAACGCATGCTTGAATGCGGTTTCTTCCCTTTGTTAGCTTTGCCACACAGGGGAAGCTTCTTGTCACACCCCCCCCACACACACACACACAGAACTACAGCAACAAAAATCAAGCTAAGCCAAATGGAGATTCTTTACCTGATTTTATTAATATGAACTCCAGGTCACCATGACCTGAACACATAACCACGCAAATATGCTAATTTGACAGGTACTCGGTGCTTTGATAAGTGGATGTTTGAATAATAACTTTATATAGAATGTTCAGTTGCCTGTTATATGACTACGATAGATTGTCATTTATCGCTGTCTGTGTAAAATTCACTTTCCTTGCGGAATCATTCGGTAATAAAATTTTCGATAAAGATTTACATCTCGAGTGTTACCAACATCGCAGACACGAGTGTGTAGTCTTATACACGAGACTAAGTGTTAGTTGAGTGATGCACAACACGAATGGCTTGATGCCAATTGTTTGTTTGTTGATTTAAAAAATCACACTGTTCGAAAAACAAATTCTAAAAAAAACCCAAACAAACACAGAAATCGTAAATAATGTAATACAAGATGTAAGAAAAACAAATGCCATACAGATAAATAAAAACAAATGATAGAAACAGGGGAAAGCACTGACCACAACATCACTCACGTCGAACCTTAACAGGTGTGCTACAGGTATATGCAAAAATACACACTAATGTAGAGAATTAAAGAAAAAAGACACAAATCTTTTAATAAATTTCCTTTTAGCAGGCGAATCGTGACAGATGAATGCACAGCTTACGCAGGTAGACGGAACTGGTCGTTAGACTGAAGGCAAAGACTGCTAAATGAGAGGTACTACTAAAAACCCCAGTGAAACAAAACAAAAAACAAAAACAAAGGACTGTTTTTTTTTTCACCGAGGATTGCATCTTGCATCTTCGAACTCAGGTCATGCAGGATGCTGTTTTTAGAAATACTACCTTTTCGTCACTTTCCATCTTGACAAATCCAGGTAAACTAAAGAATCTCTAGTGCCTCATGGTAATGAAATATCACAGCAATATGTCTGTGATTATTTATGCTCTACTTTCAGCGATATTCATTGGTTTCTTTTTATGTTTTCGAGTGTTTATGTCACAATGTCAACAAGATCGCAGATAACATGTACACAGAACTTGAACCAGGAAACAAAAGTCAGTGTGAAAAATTTTAACAACCGACCGCCGTGGTCCCGAGTTGATACAACATTACAATAATAAACAATCTGAACAGTGTGGTCTGTCAAAAGCAAGGTGCGCCTCTCTGGTGTGTTTGTGTGTGTGATTTTGTGTTTTTTGGTGTGTTTGTGTGTGTTTGTGTGAGAGAGAGGGAGAGAGATGTAATAAAAACAGCTCAAACTGCCGGGGTAAGGCCTCGTTGATCAGTTAACTTTCTGTGCTTCACATTGCTTTGTGTGTAGGACATGGGAGGTGTAAGGGTGGGGTCAGCTTGTCGAGAGATTTGAAATCTCCATTAGTGTTACAAAAACATTTCTTATCTCTCAGTATTCTTGCTTGGGCATGTTTTTATAGCTGGTGCGGAGTGTTTATCGTGTGATCGTGTACAACACACACACACACACACACACACACGTGCCCAAGCATAATGTCCACCAAACACAAACTATTTTCCTAAAGATTGTCTAGACCCGTAAATTGATGATGGTCCTTAGACAGACAGGAAAACACTCTCACTCATCTTCACAATCCTACTTTTATTCTCATATGGCTGACCACACATCGTGGACACAGTGGTACTGTTTATGATGGCTAAACTCTACATTGACATTCAGTTTGGTATCCGTCTTAAATGTGTTTCTGGTCTTTAAACGGTAAATGCACTTTTTACCTAATTTTAATTTGCAAGTATTCATTACATTCTTTATAAAAGAAATTCTAGTATTTTTTTTTTATTTGGCATGTTGCATTCTATCCATGATATATGTATATTTGCCCCGAGACATCACTTATCGTGTTATAGGCGCACTCACATACAAACTGACAGGAGCTGACAGGGAGAGATGGTTGTTTGTTCAAGTACCGGCAGTCTTCTAGTCCATCCCCATTCCTTCACTCTCAGGACATTCAAGGACGGAGAGAGAGAAAGAGATAACGGGTGACTGTGTGGGTGTCTGACAGACTTGCTGTCGGGTAGATAAGGTGAGCACAGTCCGTGAGTCCAGCTTTAGACCAGCATGTTCATACTTGCTATCGAAGTCATTAAAGAGAACCGGGGATCATTTTACCCCTTAGCCTCAGTTTCACTAGGTTCTTGGTGAGGGGTGACATGTGTGTCCGGCTGTGGCAAGTAAGAAGTCTGCATAATGTTATTCTCAAGTTAAGGTGAAGTAGATAGTTTGATTTTTTTTCTGGGGGGGGGGGGGGAAATTGCGGTGTTTTCACAAAGCAGTTTCAGTATAATCTTCGTGTGGAAAGACAAACACAAAAATGCAGGTGTCTCTGACCTCCTCCCATCGTCACGATTTGTTGGATCAAATGATTTGGCAAGTCCTTTACAAAATGTGTTCGAACAGTCAAGAGGACCTGATGTAAAAGACATTCCGGTTCATCTGCAATCTTCTGCAAAGTGCCTTACGTGTGGAACACTACCAAGCCCCGCCACCTGTATGTGACTGAGTGTGTGCCTCACATTACCTTTCTTCGCAAGCAGCTTGCTTTGACAGATGGCTGCTAAGATAATGACAATGGGCAATAATCATAAAACATGTGCTTGACACAGGTCAACGAATTTCACACCCTTCCACTCAATCACACAAATAAGTGAATTGTATTTTTAAAACAAACAAAACAGAATATAAAATTCTCAATACATTATAGACGGGCGTCCACTCACAAAATACTAAAAATAAATAAATAAAGCAAACTTGTTAAAATATTTTTTTCACATAGGCTGCCACCTTTAATCTTCGTGTGTTTAAAGCAGGAATTACTAATTCTAATGAAAAAAGTCAGTCACACGCAGATTACTGAAGAGAGCGAATTTATGTGAACGAGTCCTGCTCATGTTCACAACAGGCTGTAGCTCGTTAAACACAATATTTCCCCTGATATCCCATGGTGTTGCCTGCTGGTCCAACAAAAATAATGTATTTATCGCAGCTTGATCGTGTCCATACTCTGATAACGCCTATTTTCTGTTCTTTATATATTTACACAAGACAGCTAAACAAGCGCAGACAGGAAGCACTTCCCAACACGAAATGTCAGGTGGCGAAGCTCAAAGAAATTAATTTGTTTGCTTAAAATCCGAGGTCAGTGAAGTCCAACCCCGATCTGTCGGTCATGTTTTTCAAGTACTCGTGTCTTGTGCTAAGCAGCAACATTTCGTGAGCCCTCGTCAGATCAGTAGAGCTTGTAGTTTTGTCAGTGGATTTCATACAGGTAGTGTATCAGACAGTCACATTCTCTTTCATCGGGTATTAGCATTTAAAGAAAAAAATGTGTTTTCAAACTAAGATCGACAAATAGTTACCAAGACATTCTATTATTCTACGCTCCCCCTATCATTTACAATTATGCTATCACATCTGCAACAAGAGAAATAACAAACATTAAATTCTTGCTTAACACATTCACCTAGTGCTCTATCTTACTAACGAGCTAGCAGACATTTCTTCATTGTGTTTGCTTTCTAGTAATGTTGAAAGTAATAAAATGTGTCTGGGTGATGTGGCATTCACACAGGTAAATCAGGTAAGACATGTATACCCGCTAAGGTCTAATTCTCTCTACCCAGGAAACCTATGCGGTTTGATGCTAAAGTTGATGCCAGTCACCAAAAAAATGAAATTCAAACAAACCTCTGTACTATGGTGTGAGGAGACAGCTTTTAAAATGTTCCAAAAGAATAATATTTAAGTGTTTAGCACTTCTATAAAAATATCTCACAGATATACTTAAAAGCAAAGATTTACAGCGATGTCTACTTTAATTAATGAAACAAATTAAAAAATCGTTGGTGGCATTAGGCATCACGCGGATACTCGTTCACAACCTTGATAAAAGTATTTATAACCTATACACACACTCACAAGCACCCACCTAATCATTAGTAACACAAATAAGCACAAAAATAAAAACATACAGTTTGGTAAAACACAGATTCCATTTCTTTATATTTTATGCCTATATTACTATTATATTTACACATGGAACCATACAAACGCTATTATACCAAAGGGGAATAACAGTGCCGTTACCTTGCTTATATAGAGTTTTTTCCCTTGGCTAGCTTTGCTGAACACTTGAAAGCTTTGGGTTTCTCTTGTCAACACAGACACTAGCATGTTGGAGGGAGACACATTACATTATAATATCACTGCAGGGAAATATACCATTTTATGTAACAGACTAAATGGATAAAGGACAGACATCTCGAGCAGTCTCAATGTATCCATGACAACAGTTAAACTCAAATTTGTCTACATTCTTCTCTCTGCTTTTTTATTTTATATTAAAAAATTACTTGGCAAATTTCGCGGTCAAACGCCTTTACCTTCTGACGAGCAATATCATAACCGCTCTCGTTATCAACTGTCTCTCTAATAGTAATGAGTCAATATAAGCCTGTAATGCTTTCAGAGAAACAGACAGAAAGAGCAACTAAATGTCGCTTTTAAGTTTTAATACTTTTTTCCATTCAAGTCAAATAAAATCATTGGATAGACTAAGAACGTACCACTACAAATGTTATATGATGTTAATTAGAGGAGACTGCTTTTTCGTCACCATCACAATGGATTTGAGGAGTTAAAAATAGTGTTAAACCAATAATTTTGTATGAAGCGCAGTCACCACACCCTGACCAAACGATACCAAGTTTGACCTGAACTGTGCCCCTCATATAACATGACTTATCCGAGCCATTTAAACAAATGTTTCTATGCTGAGAGGGTACATTGTAAACGCAATCTTACTAAACATACGACAGACCTCGCAGACAAAGAAAGTGTATCTAAACATGTTTTAAAAGTTAATAATGAACACAAACAACAAAGTCCATCCCATTATTAAAAGTAAGTCATAATTTTTGTTTTCAGATTTATTTGCATGAGTGAGAAGTGGACGGAAATTTAAAAAAATTATTGTAAAGTAAAAGAAAATTCAGATTTTATTATTAAAAAAGAACAAAGACTTCTGAAAATACAAAGTTACTACTTTACAAAATCTTCTTTTGCATTAGTCATATTGTAGATATCATGTTAAGTGGAATTTTTTTCCAACATATATCTTGTTGTATAAGCACGCTAGGTGCAATGTAATAGAGTCCCATGTTCCCCAAGCCAGGAGGCATTGGTTCATATGTCGAGATCCTTAACGATGATGATTTAAAGAGATAAATTAAACATGATATGAATCCGACAAAATGGGTTCTAAGAATGCACCGTGCGTCACTTAATCGTAAATGTAATTAAATTGTCAATCGAAAAATTTGATGGACCTTTTAAAATCAGAGTACACATGCAGCCTCACATGATATATTCAACTGATCATATCCAACAATCTTCAAATAACCCATATAGGTATTTTTCGCATTGTAAAGATTTTTAAACAAGCTCATTGTCTGATTTTTTATCCACAATGTGACGTTGAGGTCAGTCGTAGTGCAAAATGTGAAGTGCCAAGGCTTGACAAATAATTAAACTGTTTACAATTAGACTTATTAACGTTTTCTATTATAAATTCAATTATATGTTTTCTGTTCAATATCTGAACTAGAAGAAAAGAAAAGAAAGCTCAGGTCAATGGCCAGAAAGTTTTCGTCCATACAAGCAGTTTTGTGTCAAACGGTTTTAAGAACAGCACAGACGACCAAGGAAAGCATGATATTCTTAATCCCACAAGAGATGACTGCTTCAGCTCCATTTGGGGTGGTACCACCACTTTGACCTGGTCCACTGGTAACAACACTTTGACCTGGTCCATTGCTAACAACACTTTGACCTGGTCCATTGCTAACAACACTTTGACCTGGTCCATTGCTAACAACACTTGGACTTGTCGCTGGATCTAAAGGTAAAGATAACAATTATACATTAAAGCCCAAATAAAACATACAACACCCATACGCTTTCTTAATTTCTAACAAAACACTTCAAAAATATAAAGGAAAAGGTTTCTACCAGTAATTTCATTTCAAACTGAATTTTCAGCACTCATTCAATACAATGTATTTTAAAGTACATTACAGAAGTAGAAACACATTATGTTCACAAAGTGTCGAAATGAGTTAAGCATAACAAATACAATAAAAGATTATTGAAGAAGCAAGATATCGTTTTCAATACTTTCGCTATTATTCGAGAAATGTTATTGCATATTTAGACACAAAATAGCACCAAAAAAATTCCGCAATCCAAAGAAACAAAATTTAGGAACAATGAATCTAAGGATATGGTTTCATCGCTGTTCAAGCACTCATTCTCTTTATAATATCTTTCACTGATGCAAAGGGTCGATTTAAAAGCAATTCAGCTTGGAAAACACGAGGAACTATCTTGCCCTAAGAACTACGACACCCATGCTAACCAACTAAAGATATTATCTTAGATTTAAAAAAAAAAACTATTGGAGACGGTACCTGCTGGGCTGGCACCTTGTGAAGAACATTCTAAAAACAAAAAAAGAAATATTTTTTTGCAATTAAATACATTTTTGTCAGTAATGATTAACTAAAGACATCAACTCCTCTTACAGTTGTACAATACATGCCCATGGTGAAAAACTCTCACTTGAAGCTTTTTATCCCTAATAAATGGAAGTATATAGCAACTGCGCTGCACTTGCGCAGCAACACAAAGATAAAATTCTCTAACAATTGTAAAAAATTCATTTCAAACTGAATTATTTGCACATACATGTACATGCACAAAACTCCTTGATCACAGTCGTCCCAGACCGAATGGTCCAGAAAAAATTGCACGCTTAACCGAACCACTTAGTGAAGAAAATGCACTTATACAAGGATTTACTAAAAATAAAATTATACTTACCAGGCAAAAGTGACAGCATAACAGCAAACACAAGGACTGTGGTAAGCGCCATTGTTTCACCCTGACTTTCTAAGACGAAAGGTCAAATCGCAGTCAAAGATGTGTCTGTGCTCCTTATATAGGACTCTTTCAATCCCTCTCTGACCTAAAAACAGCAACTGAAACTTTGCCAAATATTCACATAAAGAACGTTAGGTCACAAATAAGTGACCGTTTGAATAAATATTGAACGATGTTTTGAAAGATATTAGAGGACTAATACAGGTAGAAAGTCACCGCTACGACTTGTCCTAATCCTCAAAAATCCTCAGAGTGTTCCAGATGAAAAACACTGCGGGAGAAAAGTATTCCAGTTTCTAGTGTTTGTCAAGATAACACATTCAGATATTTGCAAACAGCTTTCGAGGGCACTTAGTTTCTGGCTTTGATCTGCTAGAAGTTTTACTTCCGTTTTTTCTTTGGATACTTTAGTATTTGTTTCTCTCTCTCTGTAGATTACAGTGCACTTCCATTGTTTAGCAAGCTAAAACGAGTACACGTTATCTACTGCTAACTGGAGATTTAGAATCCTTTCTTGTAACCATAGGGGAAAACTAAAAAAAAGGTAACTAGTGGTCTTCTGGGCACGACATGTGGATAACAAATGATCCTTCACATACTTTAGACACTTTTTTCTTCTCTGGTATTCCTAAAAGGTTTGGTGTGTTTAGGTGAAGGCATGCCGATCTCAATCTCCCTTTCTTCCATCTTAATAGAGATACTCTAACCGTCCTAACTTTATCAGGTGCTTATTTCTGTTTACTAGCTGCTTGTTGTTCAGAGGGGAGATATACATCCACAGATTTTCCATGGCCTCGAACCTGTGACCTTCTGCTCCACAGTCATCTCTGTACAGAAAGCGGTACTTAAATGTTGCAATGTTGGTAAACAATCTAGCTTTATATATATCTAAAGAGAGTTACGCACATGTAAGAAGTGCACGTGGCACTGAGCAGTTTGACAGCTGAGGGTAGAATGAGTTTGCTTTCTCCTGCAACTAGGTCAGTGATTATAGCCAAACTCGAAACAATCACCAACGGCTGCGTTGATGTCATAGTTTGCTGTTACTCTTTATTTTAGGAGAAGGTGCTTCCACCAAGAGGGATGAGGTGTTGAGAGGGAAGGAGGGGAAGAGGAGAGTTGGGAAACCAAAGCAGACTTGAAAAAGAACAGTAGAGAGCGAGACAAAGGACGTGGGAACCACCTGGGTCCAACTGAGGGGGGCTGCCCTATACCGGGTCCGCTGGCGAGGTGGTGCTGCGGCCAATTACTCCTCGAGGAGTAACACGGACTAAACTAAACTAAAACTTAGGATTGAAAAATGAAAGGAAAAAGGTTTAGTGAAAGTTTGTGAGGTTCGCTGCTTTGTGACACAGCATCTGCTTAAGTTTGTTGGTGTTGTCTCTTGCTCTTAGTCAGTGCTGAACTGATTACTGATCCCAGTTTTTTAAAGTCTTTTATTTAATCTTAGGTACAGTAATAGTTTCTACTGTTAATGCGCCTTTAGCCTGTTAGAATTTTTTAGTTATTGTTTTTCACTTTATAAACCTAGTATTTGTTTGGTTTTCCGCATACTTGATAATTTGTGTAATTGTTTTTAAGACTTTACACTTTATTTATTGTCACTTAACCTAATTTCAGTTTTTGAGCGAAGAAAACATATTTCCTATGACTTAGTTTGTAAAACTATATACATTTATCTTTTTCTCGTGTGTTTTATTGCACGTGCTTACCACATATGCATGTAGAAGGCTCTAGATATGTTTTAAATCTCATTTTATTACCGATTATTGGGACATATTTAAGTTGAATAAAAGCAGTTTTACTAAAATATCATATAGCAGTCGTTTAGTTCCTGTATGTGGTTCTCTTTTCTTGGCCGTATTGGCTAAGTGCATAAATATTTAAAGAAAGGAAAGCACAAATAGTACAAGTGCAATCTAAGTCTTATTGCACATAGACGTGTCTACTTTGGAATCAAACCTCTAATCATAGTAGCAGGTGTTTGCAATGTAAAATAATCTTTCCATGAAAGTACTCACTTAGGATTTTAGATAACACAAACAGGTGATAAACGGCCTGCACAATGCTTAACAGATTTTGTTTCGTCCTCTTTCTTTTATTCTTTTTCTTTCTTTTTCCTACAATGGGTTCAGTTGAGCGCTGCACTTAGAGGTTGTAGACGATGCTAGGAAAGTGTTAGTCCTTTTCTAAGGATGTGGTCATTTGTACCTTGATTTGGTAAAATAATAAGAAAGTGAAATATGTTCATTGCTAGTTTTGTTCTGATGTAGAAGTTATACTCGGACTGTAGAGAGTTCATTAACTGTGTTTCTAGATGCAAGGGTGTGACACTGTGACCATGAACCCTGGTCACATCTGATTCAGGAGAACCAGAGGTCAACACAGGCTCCAAGTTACCAAACGGAAGAAGTCTTAGTGTGATAGTGAGATGATTAGTATTGGTGTTTTATGAAGAATCAATGACTAACATCTTATTACAGCTAGTCCGGGTACCATTATATTTCTTTCTATTCGTTACTTTGTTTTAAAAAAAATGAAAACAAAACTAATAGGTTGTCGTTTAATACATATATATTCTTATTGGAATTAACAAATTTGATATTTTATAGCTTTATACTCTAAAAAAGAAATTCGATTCAGTTTCAGATTTGCTGATTTTCTTTGACCAAACCAAGCACACTTTATTTTTTTCTTGGAGAACTTTCGCTTTGTAAGAGTCAGTATATTTTTGACTAAAGAAGTGGTAGGACTGATAACAAGGAAACAAATGAATGACAGTCGTTAATCTGTTTGTTGAGAGATTACAAAGACCTCAGGTGCACGAGTAAGATGATTTCTGTTGATAAGAGTGAAAAGGTCTCGACACGTGTTTGAGGAGAGAAAAGTCCACACGTCTTTGGCGAATTAATCGTAATCCCTCTCGTACGAGGCGTGTGTCTACTGAAAGAAAACGTGTTTTGTGGTGTGTGTGTGTGTGTGTGTGTGTGTGTGTGCGTTTATGTGTGTATATGCGTGCGCGTGTGTGGGGGGGGGGTAGCTGTTAGTATTATATTATTTAGAATACCAGTAATTTTATTTTTGCTTGTTATGCAACAGTTCTTGTTCTAGTTTGACATCTATAATTACAGATTCCAAGTTCTACTATATGCTGAAACTTTTATTTAACTTTTTGTAAATTTAGAGAATGATAATAACTAATTCTCATTTGTTGCTTTATTGCTTTGTCACTCACTGAAAGATTGTGTTGCCATTTCTTTGGTGTATCCAGTCATTAATGTTTTGATTATCGTTAAGACTTAATGATGGTAGACTATCACTGAGATAGAGATGATGCGGTTATTTCTCTCTCGAGAGAGAGAGGTAAGGGGTTAGCATGAAATGATTTAAAATTAAAAAAAATACTGTCAAGCTCACCACAACAAGATGGTGAAAAGACAAACCGACAACAAGCTTTAACCAAGGTTAAACAGTTTGCTGTTAATGTGAATAAGAATAAAGCGAAATGGTCACATAAATAATAAGACATTTTGCCAGCTCTCAGAAAACAAAGGCCAGGTCGTTCTTTCGCAGAAGTCGTATGAGTTTGCATGTAAGCGGAGAGAAAATAAAACCATGAAGCAACAGGAAGTCACGCGCGTCTTTGGCCAGCGGATAGGCCATCATGGCCTCCAGTGCATAGTACACAAGGCAGGCAATAATTTCGTAGTCAGTACCATCCTAAACCAAAAGTCACCGTTTATTTTGGCTGTGCCTTACGAATAAGAGGATAAAAGAGGAGATGCGTTTCACTTTATTCTAACGTCGCATTTATTTAATTACACGACCTCAGAAACGAAGTTCAGCAGAATGTTCTGTCTTGATCAATCTCAGTGACCTTTCCTATGAAACTTACTGACTTATCGTAGGCTGCTCTCGTGTGCAGGTTAAGCACAGCCGTTGGTATTCGTTTGGTTCTGGGGAATATTTTGTTGGTTTTTTTTTTCGCAAGAATCTTGCTTGTAAATATTTTAATCTTAATAACCGTAATATTATGACATCTCAACACATACCTGCTTTTTGTGTCCTCTTCGGTTTTAACTAATTCTACTTCCAGCGATAACATAATAGATTTACTTGTACATTTCCTTCTGCAGTTAGCGACCACTGTAATAATGACAATCCCCATAATTATCACTATGAAATAAATAATAATTGAATGGACTTTATCCACGGTCTCACCTGTATGTCCCTAGAACAACAACCACAACTGCTTGCGAAAATGGAGCATTCAACATTAGAGAGATAGTGCATACAACAAACATGCACGCATTCAATTACAAAAATGAGTAAAATTTTCTCTTTTGAAACAAACAAAAAAGGCCCCAATGCTTATGCGAAATAAAACAAATGGATAGAAAGAGAGAAAGAAAGAGAGGAAAGAAATTTTTAAAAATCGTCGCATTGGTTGAAACCTTTTATCCTGTTGGCGATCAGAGAGCAGGTACCAGGTATCATAATGTAAATAAAAGCGACATTGGAATTATTCTGTTGCAGGGTGGCAGTCATCAACTCGTGTCCCACCCACAGTACGGGCTGCAGCGGGCTTATAACAACATTCTTGTAATTTATCACACCTGCACAGTATGGTGTCTGGCTGGTTCTACTGGACAGAATGTGCTTACCACACCTTCTTTACGACCTGATCTGATAGCTTTGACCTGCTGACCTTTAAATATTTACAGAAGATAGAACTGAACTAACGATAACGGGACCTACAAAAGACCGACGGGCAGGTGGCAAAGCTCAAGAGATATATTTTCCCCTCTCTAAATCTGAGGTTAGTCAGGCCCTACCCTGATTTATCGTCTCACGATTTTATGTCTTCTCATTCTTGTGCGAAGTAGCAACCTTTTTGACTCCCTGTCTGATCGAAAGAAATTTATTCTAATTCACAACTATTTTGTCAGTCTATTTTATCTAGACATATTTAATGTTTGCTCGTCGCATTCATCTTCCTAGCATAATGATATTTATATTCCCTATAGACAACTCGGAGAAGTGATACATAGCCATCAATAGACATGTTAAGTGTTTCTTGTGAGTACCTTACTCTGCTTTTCCAAAACAAATAAATAATTTTCAAATGCGTAAATGGTATTATTTTAGAATTTGGATTCCAATTTTACAGAATGAATGTTTTTGCAGTTGCATACAAAACCTAGCAAGTGCATCCAGAGAAAAAAAAACCGACATCCAGCCATACCTGTGAAGTTAAGAACTATGCTTATTCAAACACACAACAGGCAAGCCAGCACACCTGGAAATAAAACATACACAAAGCACACACACTTCTAAGATCCAAGCTACAAAGCAGTACTGAAGCAAAGACGAAAGAGGGATAAGGCGAATAAACAAAAATAAAAGAAAATGTATTAAGAGATACAAGTTTTCTACTCAGGTGGTTGCCGGGATGGTGAATAAAACCAGATTGAACTTTCGAATAAAAGTCTTTCGGATCAAGCTTCCTAAAATGTTTAGATACTGGCGAAGAAGTCAAACCAGGAAACATGTACAAAAATTCCTGTAGAGAATGGTTACATAACCCCCCACGTTAATGCATAAACTTAAAAAAATAAGCAACACTTTATGATAAAGACTAGTTTTTGCCTGGCCGTTCACAGAACTATGTTTTGACAAGAAGATCGAACTGAAAATACTTGAAGGTGGATACTTGATCACTGGATGATCTGTCATTAATCAGACGGGCTGACACACTGTAATTTCATGCCCTCTGGAGTTGCTAGTTCTGTTTGGAGTGAACTTCACCTTGCTATTTCGCACTACAAGCTACGGTGATATAAGACATTTGAACTGGGTTATCCTGATTAGTTTACATCTTTTCAAAAGATAAAGACAATTTGTGCTTCTTGAAATATCATTAGTTGCACGTTTATTCAAGTATTCTTACCGCTTCTCTCCGAATAACATTCAGTAAGAGATAAATACCATGGAAACAGAGAGAAGTTAAAGTGGGTGGATGAGTGTCTGAAGTGCACCCGCTCCACTCATTGTCGTTAGTCACCCAACGCTTCACATCGTTTCTTTACGGACGTGTAAAGCTTAAATAGGGTGCGAAAACTGTAGTTTCTTCTGTTCCAAATTTTGTGATGCCTGTCCATCACCAACGTCGTTGTTTGATCCTGAGACATACTTTGGACGTAATGACGTAATGTAACGTCTTTGGCAAGGGTCGCGCCTAGCTACTTGTACGACTAATAACTTTTGCAAAGTATACGTACATGGAGATTTCCGCACATTTACCATGCATACAAGAATACAATGTTAGTCACTGCACGGTTTTGAGGCAGTAAGGCTTCTTATTCTTTTCTTCTGTTTTGTTGCCCAGCCAGTCTAACTTTCACACGCTCAGAAAACTACCCAAGAGCATTTATTACCTGGCATTAATGATCGCAGCGATGAGTAATCTAGATAAAAGTACGGTGAATAAGGATGGCATTTAAGGCTTTTAAACTCGTGTGTTATCATCTTTCGTTCGGGTCAACCTATCTGCACAACGGCAAGGATGCAAAATCGTTTTCCTTCTTTTGTTTTCACGTCTTCCCATCTGTCTCGGAAAAAAATTATGAAAAGTAAAGCTCTCATGAATCTTCTAGATATGATGATTGACATGACCTCGCAGGCGACTCCCCAATCGCAGCTAAATACCTCAGCTTCTAATGCTCTATAAACTATAAATACTTTCGCATACAGAGTACAAATTGTAGTATTTTTTATTAAGACACCATAAAATAAGCAAAGTATAGAGGCGAGGTAGAAGCTAAAAGTAAGCAGCGTAATGTAAAATATTTTATCTTTCTTTTAGCGGATTATTAAACTTTTAAATAAAGGTATGTAAGAGCCTGGCGAATTTTGCACCAGACGATCTCAGCTCTTTTCTAGAAAAAGGCAAACACAAGGAGGATTCCTTCTCCGGACGATGCGTACACACTCTTTGCATACAGCCAACTGTACATGATTTCCGATTGTAAACAGATAAGGCATGGTAAAGAACGTGTCAGTACTACGACACACACAGACAAAAAGAGAGACAGCCATATCGTGTTGAGGGAAACAACTCTTCCTAAAACGCATGAAATTTGTTTTCCTAGTTTGCTCCCCTGACATACTATGGATATTCACTCTGTCAAATTGTCGCCTTTTTTGTATCCAAAGCCACTATCAGTTCTTTATTATCATACATCTTTGCTACTAAATCACCGATTGGCCGTATTGCTCAATTATTGACATTACTGTTGTCACAACCCTTTTGTCTATTTTAAAAATATTTTTCTTAAAAGCCTGAACGAATGGCAAGTGTTTTGCGTGGGTGTGTAAATGGCTGTGGACTTTCCACGACAAACGCTTTTTTTGCGTGTCCCTAACTCTGACGGGATGAATATCTGACCATTTTGTCAGTGGTGGTCTGAAGTCTTCACCAAAAGGAGAAAATGTGTAAGATATTTTGTGTGTGCGTAAAAGCTGCTAAGGTGAATCTCGGTTTTTAATCATTATACAGAGTGTGAATAGACAAGGGCGATAAGATGACATCGAATAAATAACACAAGACCATAATTTATAACCGACAAAACTACTTTATTCTACTATAGGCATTTAAAAACAAATGTCTGCTTCCTAACTATAACCAAACTTATATTTACAATTATAATATTTTTGTTTAAAAGTTGAAATGCCCTATCCCCCTAACCTCTCGACCGTCCTCAACGTTTCTGACAAAAGTCCCTATATTTCTCTCTCTTCTGAAGTGAAATGGCAAAAGAGAGCAATTTCCTGGCTGGTGGTTAGTTAAACAGGAAACTGTATTAACCTTGAGCTGATTTCCCCTTATGAGGAAGAGGGAGTGGATACCATTGGAATACCTACAAAAACACGTTCATTCCTGCGAATAAGTGTGACATACAGAAAGTGTCCCTGGACAATAAACGTGAATCTAATTCTAAGCTATAACGACTAATGAACCAGACATTAAACGGGGGGCTAATTTATCTCAACGCTCCTGTTCTACCGGTAACCTGAATAAGAAAATACATGCGATTGCAGGGTTACAAACACTAAACAATAAACGCAAAGGTTACTTTTTATTTGAATGTCTTCCCAGTTGCTGAGAGTCGTGTAGAGTATCATCTAAGCTTTATTGAGATGACGTTCAATGACTTTTGTACCTGCCACTGATAATATAACCATAAACCAGAGGTGGTGCTAAAGAGGCTACACGCTAATAAAACGCACGGTGAAGTGACTTGTAAAGCTGGGTTGAGTTCATTTCCATTTCGGATTGAGTTTTAACACTGCTTATATCAAAATCCCGCTGCATAAAAGTACTACCATGTAAAAAAAATAGAAAAAAAAGAAAAATAGAAGAATATCATTTTCGTGGGTTTTTATTTATTTATTTGCATCTCAGAGAGAGGAGAGGAGCACAGATGAATAAGGGATCAAGACAACAAGTAAATTACCCCTCTCAATAAAAGAGAAAAGGTATTAAATACAGATATAAGAAACAGAGTAGATATTTAGCTAAGAAAGCACTTGGTTTATTTTTATTTTTCTTTGGTTCATTGTGGATGTAAATTTGACTCGAAATATTTAAATTTATTACTTACTACTTCTTGAAATGAATGGAACTTGTTACACAAACAGAAACAAATCGTACCTCCCACGTGTTCGACAGACAGAATTTTATATATTTACAAATAGAAGAATTCATTGATCCATAAGCTTATATAAGTTGTCTTTCTTACATAGATTAAAACATAAGTTCATGCAGCTAAAATTTCCCATTTATTGTGCCGATTTTTTTATGGTTTAGAGCGCATAGCAAAGATCACTATGGGTAAAAACCGTGACAGCTTTTTAATCGACAAGGTTATTACCATTTTCTTATAAGCAACATTTGTATTCTGGGCCTATGTGTAAACGTATATTCTAAAAGTACTGAAGATGATCAAACAACTGTTTTGAGTGCATTATGTGCTATTTTCTTTAATGAACGTCTCTGTCCAAACGAGAGACAGTTATGCAGACAAACACAAAACACAAACAGTACTAGTTTGAAGAGTCAAATTTCACGTTGTTTTTGATAAAGCTTGCTTTTGTTTCGTATGCATGCAAACGATGATACTCTCATTACACATTATGGAAAAATACGGATGAAAATTTTAAGGCCCAAGTAAGTCCTTCCTCACTGAAAAACAAAGTTTTTTGGAGAACACTCCTGTTTTTCCTCGTACCTCTCTCGTCATCACCCAAAGTAGTGCAAAAAGTGCCCCTTGGAAGAAGCTGACTTTAAAAAAACAACTGTGAAGCAATGCCAGACCACACACAACCTCTTTGTCGTGCATCTTGTGAGTGAAGTGTTCTTCAATTTAAAAAAAAAAATAAATTGTTAAGTGGTCGGGACCAGCGTGAGAGGAACTCTTTTCTTTCTCCACACCGACCCCCTGTGCGGGATGTGTTTCCTGGTTCAAGTCTTGCCTTGCCTGTCTCTACACTACAATTGCGCCATGACCCGCAAGCTTGTTGTGCGAATGAGTATTCTTTAGCAACTCTCTCTCAAGATCCTAGCTACCATTTAAATACAAAACATAAAACATGCTGAACAATTACTTGAAGCACAGTAGATGTAAACATTGATTTGTTCTAACATCTTGAGACCTTCGAATAACGTAGTGAGTATTTAGTAGGCAAGGTTTTTCCGAGTACCGAGCACAGATAAATGAAAACATAGGACGTACATCGTGCCCACGAAATTTTTAAATAGTCACGAAAATTTTAAAATAGCATTGTATCTGCAAAGCTTTCAAACAGCTTCTTCAAAATATACATATGAAAGAATGGAAAGATGTTGGATTAGGTGCGGGGTTAATCCTCCAGTTAGATATAAATAATTGTACTTTTCCCTTCCCACAAGCTTATTTCGTGTACTAAGCCACCCTTCCATTTAGAGATTTGAGCTCTTGTTTCAAGGCTCGCCATTCTGCGATAATGCAAGAAAAAGATGAAGAAAGGAATGTAAAACAAGAAGTAAAAGACAAAAAAAAAATCTTTGCAGTCAAGGAAGTACCTATATAACTGTTCATCTCGACTTTAAAGTAGAGACACTATTCTGTATCATAGAATCTATGCGGAAAGTGTTGAAAGTTTTATGAAGTGTGTGGTTATAAATTTTGCAGAACCCTTAATTTTTATCTAGGAAACGTCAGGTCTCACGTGCCAGGTTACATGTCCCCAGTACTCTACGGCTGTCTGTGAGATGGTGTTTTGTGGTACAGCCATCGAGTTAGAGATTGTATGACGAACTCTCTGGGAAAAGGATCAATAAACTTGTCAAACACTTTTATGGGTGTTGGTGTTTGGGAGGCAAACATTCATTTTTTTATGCGGGTTTAATGGCAGTACAATGCCTTGTTCCCACAAGACAACTACAATTACCTATCAGGATAAGACCAGCTGATATTTTTCTTCTCAACAAACTACTACACCACTATAATGGAAGAGACACCATGTGTCATCAACATCTCCTAACGGGGATTCAAAGCAGAAACCAAGGGCAGAGGTCTGTTGTTTGCCAAAGCCGTTCAAGATGAAGCTGTATAAACCTTTAGATGCTCTGCAAATGAATGCCGAATTCCATTTTATCTCGAGAGCTAGTCATCAAAGAAAATAACAGGAAACTATAATTTTAAGTATAAAAAATAGAACACAATTAGACCAGCTTAAACGAAAGTTACATGAGTTTGACTGATTTTACAATCATGCTAATCTTACAGAAATGTATCTGTGGACTTGAAGCAAAACCAAGCAGAAAAAACCCAACAAACTAAGCGGAGGGAGGAGTTTCCTTTGGGATGATTACAATTAGTAAAATTTAGCCAATGAATGTAAAGTGCTTGGAATAGGGTGGGGGAAATTTGTAATGAGATACAACAAGGTAACTCCACCTCCATTGTCAGGCGCGAACAAAGATCAAACTGTAAAATTGTTTAGCTGTACATGCATGTACACGCTTATTTGTACTCACCATGAGTAATGGGCACATGCCACTCTAAATGATTAATTGATTTCACAGACAAATGTGACGGCTTTCATGTTCTGCTTGTTTAATATAAATACGACCAAACTCTCCCTTTGCTCGTGAGTACTCGTGGGTTGGAATCAGAAGAAAGAGAAATCATGGACATTTGTCTGTTTCTATCTGTCTTGTTGGCTCTATCCGGCCTTCCAGCAGGTACTTATATTAATGATATCTTGGTTAAATTATTTACTCTCGTTGAGTTTTATGTTCAATAAATTTAAGAAATTTGAGCGAGAGTTTCTACAGTTGTAATTGATGTATTTTGCATTTTTTACAATTGCCATTCCTTGCCTTGAATCATGTAAGTCAATAAAACTTTTTAGAATAAATTTGAAGACAGTGAGCTGTTTACTTAATTCTCTTAAATCAAACGAAGGAGAAAAGAGAATGTGTTTGAGAGCACTACGTCGACCAAGAAGAGTATTAGTGGTTAAAATAAACGTTTACTCTCCATAGTCATAAGTTTTCTAAATGCACATATCTCATTGGAGAGCTTAAATGATGTGAACATTTACTTCTGAGCCCTGACAGAAAATAGTCAGTCAGTCTTCCCCTGACTGACACCTGTGCTTGGGGGATCACATGGGCAGACTAGCAGCTGACAGGCCGCCACTCTTGCCTATTGTGGGCGAAAGTCAGCAGGTCCTGTACAGGACGACCTCCAGTCTTTGACCTTTGTAAGTCAGTTCTTCCTCTGACCACCGCGGTGTTGACTTCCCTCCAGGATGCCTCAAAGGACAGTCTACAACTGGGTGTCGTGACGGGTCACATGTGCACAGACCAGTTTTTGTCGCTTGACTGTTGAAAGTAGAGGTTCCTGGTGTCTTACGAGTGTGGCCATGTTTCGTACAAAGTTGTTGATTCTATGTTCTCTGTATAAAATCCGAAGCAACCTTCTCATGCAGTTCTCGAATGCCTGGATTTTCCTTTCCTTCTCGGCGAGCAGAGTTTAAGAGTCACATTTGTAGAGCATGTTCGGTTTTATCACATTGTATTTAGTAGTGAATCTGATCTTACGGCTAGGTCCGGTTTTCTGTAAACTAGCCATCGCAGTTTGTTAGTTTACTTGTCAAATTGATCTTTGCGATCTTTGATTAATACTGCGGAAACAATTAGCAAAATAGAACTGTTACATGTTATTTTAGTATTACTTTTCATGAAAAAGCTATAGTTCATGTAATCTCTTCTTGAGTAAAACAGGAAATGATTACATAAAAGATCATTTATTACATTAATCGCGTAGATGCTCATTTTGGTGTGCTCGAATAGCAAAAGTTTAAACAAAGGCAAAAGGTACAGATGTATTTAAAGTAAATAAAACGCAATCCCTCCAAAAAAAGCAGAAGAAATAGTTATGCTGATGTATTGCGACTTTTGTAAACAGAAAGCGATGAAAATTTTGTGATATACAAAATTCAAAGAAATCAGGAAAACAAATAAGTTATTGTGACTTATTTATACAAGCAAATAAGTAAAATAGAGATGGGAAGGTTGAGATATATGAAACAAAAACATAAACAATACGAGTAGAAAAATTTAGAGATAAAAGTTGAAAACAGAAAATTGTTTTATCAATGTGTTTTTAGCTACGAATACATTTAATTCCGGAATTGATAAATACAAGTTTCATTGACTCTAAATCTGATAAAAATATTTCCTCACAGCTAAAGGTACAGCCGGAGACCTTAACGAGGTCTGTGCACCAAACAATGTGTGTACTCCTCCAACTGCCGTGTGTGACTCCACGCACTGTAGTAAGTACTTCACTTCTTTGCTTTGCAAGAAAGCGCCTGCATGGCGCGTTGTTTACTTATCAACTTTTTATTGGTTAAAATTTATTCACCAATAAAAAATATAATAATGTATTGTATCCGCGTAAAACGTTTACAATTTTAGAGACTAAGGCTGGAGAATCCTGTACCGTTGCTGCTTCCAGTTCCTGTGTTTCACACTCGACATGTGACAGCACAACTACAAAATGCAGTTGTAGTAACGGCTACACTGCAAGCCCAGCTGGTTTGTGTAGTAAGTAATCTTATCCCTATATTATTATGATAATAACATCTATGAAGAATTTATATAATGTTATAATCTTACTTTTAATCCAATATGGAATGTAATAAAGTATTATTAATAAAAAGTAACTTTCAGTCCATGCTTTAAAGAGAGGAAGACACTTGTTATTTAAACATCTAAAGGTGAATAAAAAGCGTTCTGTACTGACCCTTGCCGTGGTTGAAATCAGGATATAGAGAAATCAAGCAGCGACCAGCAAGTAGAGTGTCTTCAGACTGCACCACTCAATGAAACTTTGACACGTTACACAAGAAATATCTTGTAATCCTACATCATTTCAGGACATGCATTTGTGGCACCCCTTCTCTCATTTTTAGACCCTTTTAAATGATATCAAAATATTTTTCCTCTTGACCTATAAACTCCAGCTGTCACGTCATTGGGAACAAAAGCAACCAGGAAATGCTTACTTTAATGAAGAGAAAACTCCTTATAAAAGTACATTTTCTTGCACTTAGTTTATTAGAAGAAGGATAAGACCAAAGGCAAAATGAGCAATTACAGATATGAGAGTATTATATGTAAAGTAAAAAAAATACCCTGAACCCCCCCCCCCCACACCTCCAAAATGTCAAGAAAGAAGTAATGTATAAACGTAGAAGCAATATGTCTCAATTTTTGTAGATATACGAAAGAAGTGATTTTTTGTGAGTGAGAAATAAAGCAGCTGTAGATTACATATGTAATAAAAAGAATTTGTTCACAGTTGCAAATGGGGCACTAGGTGGGGCGTGCTTAACAGACAACAAGTGCACCCCCTCCTCTGCAGTGTGTGAGGCATCGACATGCAGTAAGTGGTTTGGTTGTTTTGGTTTGTCTGCTTTTAAAGAAAGCACTTGCATGTGAGGATATTGCTTACGTTAGCGTTTGGAACTATTTATTAGAAGCCTTTCTTTCCACGTCGTTTTTAGCCCTTTAAAATATTGCATTTCAGTTTCATTACCAAAATATTTTATTTTGTAATAAGTCTTCTTTTATGTAAAATTGTTGCCTGCTGTTTTCTCACTCAAAATTTACTTCACTGTGATAAAGTTTCTTTATTTCATTTTTTAAAAGCAAAACAAATTTGTTTGGTGCCAAATAACCTAAAAGATTCTCCATCGAACAGAGTAAACCTGCACCCACAAATAATATTTAATAAATATTAACTCATTTATAAACATTATGTATGCTTATTATCATACATAGAAGTGATAAAACAGCATATCTATACGTATGAGAATTCTATATGTTTATCTGCATGGTAGATCGATTTAGAAAGTATCTTCAATGACCATAGCTTGTTGATTTAATCTTTATTTACTAATTACTGGTCTACTTCTATTTCTATTTCTATTACGGTTCCAATAATTGTCTATATCTTTGAAAATATGAAAATGTATTTCTTGTATGTTTGTAACATGTTTTCAATTTTAGAGACTAAAGCTGAAGAATCCTGTGCCGGTGCCGCTTCCGCTTCCTGCGTTTTACAGTCGACTTGCAACCCTACAACTACAAAGTGCACTTGTAATAACGGCTATTCTGCAAGCCCAGCTGGTTTGTGTAGTAAGTAATCTTATCACTATAGTCCTGTAGTACTATTATTAATGGGTAGTAGTTTGTATATATTGCATCAAATAGATTGTTACAATTTATTTAACACCACATATATTATTAATTAAACGAGACAAGCTCTGGGCTGGAACCCACAAGGGAGGTAGAGACAGCTGGCATGACATGATCCCAACTGGAAAGGGACTCTAAGAATGGGGTCCGATGGCGGGGTGTCGTTTCGGCCAAATGCTCTACTAGGAATGGAAAAAAAGCATCATCATCATCATCATCATCATCATCATCATCATCATCATCATCATCATCAATGGAAGAAGATGAAAATATTAATTCAGCATGAAAACCTAACAACAAATTGGTAAAGCGTAAACATAGCTACCTAAAACATCAGGATGAGGCACTTATGGAATATGAAAGTTATAGCTAGTATCTGGGAAAGTCGGTAAATCTGCGTTAATTAAAAGTTAAATAAAGGATTAAATAATACATTTTTCTGCAATAAAAATAGAAAAAAGCTGTACACCCCATTCGAATCCCATCTTTCTCGATAATCCGTTTATTCTTATTATTTTTGAATAAAATATTTTATGTCACCCACCACCACAGAATCAGTATGAAGTTGGAAATTGGCAGATTGCATATTTTATAATCTTTCTTCCGAAACAAAAGTTGTTCTCTTAACTCTAAAATTAAGTTATAAGGGTTTGAAGCGCACAAGTCCGATGGTACAAAGTTGCTTCTGATCACCTTTGACCCTGATTATCTTTCTGGGCTTCAGCTACAATACTGCTCTATGGGAGTTAAGATTCTTTATGGTTGCAGGTCACATATCTTCATAATATTGCATGCAATATTATTACAGAAGTTTTGGGCAGTGCCACCACCATCACCATAAGAGGTTTTAGTGGGTGCCTAATGTGTATATGCTAGCATCTGCTTCTATCTCTGTTAGTATTACAGTGTATAGTAATATTGTATATGGAATATTATTGTATTTGGTAATAATGTGTGCTTTATGTTCAAAACAAAACATCTAAAACTTTCCTTGTATGAACTTTTGATATTTGTTCTTCTCACAGGCCCTAATGGAGGTGGTCGCCACTCTGTTTCTTTTTGGTTTCTAACCGGAAGCATCATCACACTTCTGGTTACATTATGTCCTCCATAAACACTCTTCGACTTGTTGCTATTTTCCAGATGCTAAAAGAGGATTTTGCTAGTTGACTTTGAAAATGTCTTTACATTTTACTTGTTGATAATTAAGCAATAAAATCATTACAACCAATAGATAATTGCAGCACCAACATGTCTAGCAATTACAGAATGTTCTCAACTGATTCGCAAGAAAGCCAAAGAAATAAAGTTAAAGGTCGTTACAGGATAAAACAACAGAGACAGCTGAAAAGACATTTGTAATAATAAAAGTAGACACAATTCAGCATCGAGAAGGAAATTGTCTAGAAAAAAACTATTCTTTCAGACGAGAAAACTTTCCCACAAAGTTTAAAATGTGTGAAGTATGAAACAAGTCTTACCTAAAAGCCAATAGACTGGTGTCTCTATGATTTGAGTTAAGCTTTTCGTCAGTAACTTGAAGTAAAAATATAATTACTTGAAAAAATCTGTGAAAACTATTTCCATTATTTTATTTAAACAATTTAAATATTAGAAAATCGTGTTACTCTAGTGCGGATCCATTTTAAGATTACAGGTCTCAAATTAAGTGATGAGCTCATTTACTAATGATTTCTTTGGGTAGAAGATTCTTTTCATGGATGTGCTAAGTGATGTGCACCTTTTTACACTGTAACGCTGGGTATTTTCTTTATCGATGCAGATATTCTTTCATACCCCGTTCATCTCCTTTTCTTCCTCTTTCTCCCTGCTTCCTACTTTTCGCACATTCACGGTATGAACCATACGCTAAGCGTCTGGCGAAAGTTCAAGTCTTCCACTGAAAAGAATTTAAGACTTCTACACCATCTTGCTGTATATGGTTTTTATTTACCTTCATCTTTATTTGAAGGGAGTTTTAGTTATACACCTATCATTGTTTTTAATCTTGACCTTTAAATAGTCTCGGTGATTGTAAAAATTATATCATGTGATAAACAAGTGAGTTATATATATGCCTGCAGAGTAATGTCTATGTGTTTGCATGTTTGAGTGCAGTTTGAAAGGTTTTTTTTTTTTGATTTACCTTTGTAGTTCTTATTTTACTGTAAATATGAGGGGCAAATCGCTCGAAAGATTTCGTTTCTTACGTGTTAGACAGTTAGAGGCTTTCGAAAGCATCTGGAGAGGATCTTAAGTTACGGGAGGATTTGCATACCTTACATGCAACAACCACGCCATTTTGTAAAAAAAACGTGGGTATTCCCGTATTTAAAACGGGGGTAGATTAGTCTTGGCAGTAGTCTTTTGCTAACAACGAGGAACATATATATATATACACACTAGAAACACTGTCATTTACAATTCCTTAGTGGAAACTAAACTGTGGCAGTTAAGACAGATATTTTATATAAATGGCATGTGCAATGAGGGAAAACAAACAGATAAGGTTTGGAGAGATGCGATTCACTTTTCACCAGACTACAACACATCATTTTCTCACCCATTCAAAATAGAGAAAAACCCAAATGATGTTATTTCCAGATACGTGAGCCACTTGACAGCGGACCTATACAAACACGATAGATGCAAAAGTACTTTTCTCGTACTGGAAATAATCAAAGAGAAGGAATGACTCCCTCGCACTGCGGCCAACAGGATGCAGACTGCACTTTGTTGCTGATGTAAACACAAACACGTGGGGGTCACGACACCCGTCTCAGGGTCGCTACCCTCGTTAGCGCGGGTGCCAAAGTCAAGGGAAGGGAAGAGCATGCAGGGTGGAGACAACACAGCATTGCCAGTAACATACTCTGCCCAAGCAATCGCTATCGCTACACACCCAGCAACAGTAGGTGCACTTGGTGAGAATCGTAGGTTAGAGAAAAAATAATTTATGACACAGACAATAGGTCCTTAACATAACACACGATAAGACATGTTTTTTAATCTTAAACCACTTTTTGTTAAGTGTACTCATCGTAAAAAACAAACCTTGTCCTAGCTACTCTAGCTATCTACTAATCATTGAGAACTTTTATTAGGTGCGTGTTATTGTATTCATGATTATTCATGAAAGTGGCCGCTCTCACTGTAAGAAGAGACACTTCTCAGCTCGAGCAACTGTTACAGTGATATACAAAACTGTATTCTAAGCCAGTTGTGCACACAGAGGAGTGAATTTTGCTTTTTTTTTTTTTCTTTAAAAAGCAGACGATGTCATATTATTAATAAATTGGCACCTGTTTGACAATTTTTCTGAGTACAGAAACATTCTGGCTAACAATAAATTCACATTTTCTACCAATAATAAAAGTTATTATAGATGTATAGCAATTGGTACTGATCTCTGTATAGAAAAGGTAACTGTCATTTGTACCACCGAGCATACAAATACAAAAAGTGTAGCAGACAGAAAGAGAGAGTGTTCCTGCTCGAAGACTTAGGAGAAAGACAACTCTACCACATGATTGTGTAAAATTTAGTCGACAGTTCGCTCCCTTGAAATAGAACCGTGTGTTACACTGGCACAGAGCTGGTATTTGTGTCTAATGGGACTTTAAATTCGTCAACACTTTTAAAAATAATAATACATCTCTGTGGTGGTGACCTTGATCCTTTCGTGCTTTCATTTTCTTCATTCTGTAGTTTAAAAACATACAGAAAAAGTAAACATAAATTACTTCGTCTGAAAGCTTTGACTTTGTGTTTTAGGAGCGCTCAAAGAAGACTAAAGGCAAAAAAAAACAAACAAAACAAACAAAAAAACAAAAACAACAACAACAAACAAAAATTTTGAACCAGCTTTTGCAAGTTGCTGGTGTAATGGTAGATGTAGATTTAGGCAAAAAATGTTCTGTCGACAGGACAATGCAAGGAATGAGAATTGTTTGTTATACGGACAGTAAGCATCATATCACAGGCATATAAATAGTCATTTCTCCCCCTTTAAATACGCATAAACAGACGAATCGCACGACTGTCGTGTACTCAATATCTACAAATACTTATGACAGCATAATCATATTTTAATCCACAATTACTTGCTATTATTAGCAACGATAAAAAAATTAAAGTATCACTAGCAGGAACGTGCTGCTAAGGATTCAGTACTACATCGATAACATGCACAATGCTTGTGCGTTTAAGATACTTTCTTATTTGAGTAAAATTAAATTAAAATGCACACTGCAAGCCATATATCCATTCACACACATGCCCTGAACTTGTGAGGGAGACAACTGCTTCAGATAAAACGTTATTCGTTTTTTGATTAAGAGAGTGGTGTCCCTTCGCCTAACTGGCTCGAGGCTGACTGCTTTCTCCCACTTTTCATATTTGTCGGTTGATCTGTGTCAAGTTTTGTGTCTAATGTTCATTATTTCATCTGTTACAATATTTGCTATGTTACTGGTTGGATTTCTGTGTCTAGGCCACTTTTATATCGTTTCCAGGGCCATTTTATTTCTACTTTTACGTCTGCGCCATCTTTTCATTACTTTTGTGAGATTGTATACCTGTGTGTCGACTTCAAACACTGATTGCCTTCATCCACCTGCTTCACAATGTCGAGCTGTCACAGTAAGCTTTGTGTGAGTACACCAGTCTGCAATGATTGACATCGTGTATCTCCAGCAAACTCAGTGAAATATGTCGCTCACACTAAGATGCGTTTCGTGTCATCCTACATCTTGCATCCCGGGCCATTAGTGCTTTTGTTGCCTCTTTTGTCATCAACAGCGCCACTCCCTGTGTGTTGTCGTGGTCAAGGTCTTTTTGGCCGGAGTAAATAATGGTTTTTCCTGATGTCACTGGTCTGGCCACTGCTATTCTATCTGATTTTGTATAATCCAAGAACCCTTAGTTGTATTTTCTCATTTTACTTGCTACTTTACCTAACTTGCCTATTTTACAGAAGGCTTTTGATGTTCCCGATGTCTTTCCTGGTTCTTGACTTGGTCCTCAGAAAATGAGCCGGCGAGCTGGCTTCCCTAAAGCTTTCATGAGCACTTGTCACCAGCAGCTTTTCTAGAGAGGAATCTTCCCAAATACGCCCTTGTCGTGACAATGCTGCTGGTCTTTTACATTAATTGGATGTTAGTGCAAATCCTGAACAACAATAAAATCGTAGAATTAATCACTAGATTGAAATTCGTAGGTATTATTTTGAATTAATTTACTATTGTTTTCTGTATTATCTTACCTGTGCTATGTTTTGTCAGTAAATGTTAATTATTACGTCAGTTTTAAATACATTGTAATTATTGCAAAGTATTCAGTCTGTCTTCGGGGATACATACTGTCCTGACCGGCCAAAACGAGAGCCATAGTTACATGCAATGTGTTGAGCGCCTAGGTGCCACTCCATTCCGTTGTAGGTGAATCTTTCTGATGAAATTGTGTTTGCTGCACGAATCTCTCCTACCTGTCCGGACTGGTCTTCCCGTTCAACACACCTGAAGGACGCCGAGTTTACTCTTTCATCTTGCCAAGCAAGTTTATTTGGCTTGCCCACTCCGTCCTCCCTCCATTCGACAGTGCCTTGCAATACAATCTTCGGTAGTCCATCGTGCCGGACGACATGCCCATACCACTTCACTTTTTTCCACTTCACGAAAGTAAGCAGAGGAAGTTTGTGGCCTTCTAACGTGTCCAATATAACCTTTTCTAAAAAGATGATAAACAACACAAGATAAACATATAGGTTTGGAAGCTGAAATTTACAGGAAATACATATTTCCTAGAGTTTTCAAAATTCTTTTAAGCTATTTTAGATCCATTTCTGTGTCATTTTCTTTAGAATATGAAGATTATACCACAATGCTTGTCAGCAGTCCAGCTGACAGTAAATGCAATTTATTTGAAGTTGTCATCAAAACTCACCCCCGATCCCCCAGCCATCTACCCCAGCTAGTACTTTGGTCGCATCCAGGGAACTACGACAGCCTAAATGTGGGTAGACAGGTGATCACGTGGATGGGTGGGGTGTTTCCTAGTTCTATTGGCGATTACTATCTGCTATTTTGCACCTTGATCTCACAGTTTCAGTATATTTTTGCGTAAGAGCCATCCACATGTGTGTTTCTGGTCTGAGTATAAAGAGTTGTCCCAATGAAGATCGAATTCTAGAGTTAAACACGATTTCTGTATTTAAAAAAAGAATTCTATTAAAGTGTGTAGATAACTGTATTAAGTCAATATTTATTTAATTACCTCCCCAGTAACAAAGACCACCACAAAGTTCATTCTTAATGGATCCTGGTGGCCTACAACTCTTACTGTCTTATCTTCTAGTTCGTGCACCAGGCTCAGCCCCGCCCTTTGTAGACATTTGCTTTTGTCAACATTTTATTTTTGTTTAGCTAACAACTTGCTTTGACTTGTTCTCCATGCAGCGGGTTTGAATTTGATTTCATTATGCTACTACAACATCAACCACAACAATCAGTGTTGTATTATAGAAGGAAAAACTTTTGAATCTTGTTAGACTCAATCATAGGCACACACATTTTTATGTCCTCTTCCTTCTCTGTAATGCTACTTCCAGTGATAACAATACATTTCTAGTTGTACTCTTAGTCTTGCACGAGGTGACCACTGCAATACGACTGCAATAGCCATCAGCATGTGTTCACTCACTCACTAATCTCACATTATGAATTTTTATTACAACAATCAACACGGAACGTGCAAATGTGACAGGCAACAGATGTGTGCATACACCACACATGCAGTCACACAAAAGAGTAAAACTTCACTTTAAAAATTTAATTTCAGCACACAGAATGAAGGCATACCTGCTTAGGTGGAATCAAACACACGGACAGAAAAGAGAGAGAGAAAGATAAAGAGGAAAGCAAACTTGACCGAAAAATTGGTTAATCAGAGAGTAGATTTCAGCTAATGTACATACCAGTCACATTTGAATTACTATGTTGCTGGGATGGCATTTATCAGATCGTGTCCCACCCACGTTGAGTACGTGCTGTAGCCTGCTTATACTAACATTTCTTGTGATTCATCACACCTGTACAGCAAGGTGTCCTGCTGGTCACACTCAATGTGCCTGCCACGTCGTCTGTCGTCCAGATCTGATAGCATTGACCTTTTGGCCTTTAAATATTTACAGAAGATAAACTGAACTACCGGTAGTGGGACGTGCTTACAAAAGACTGAAAGCCAGGGGGCAAAGTTCAAGATATATATATATATATTTTCCTCTCTAAAGCTCAATTTAGTCAGGTCCTACCCTGGTTTATCGTGTCAGACTTCAAATCATCAGATTCGTGTGCGAAGTGACACCTTGCTTGAACTCCTGTCAGATTAACCGCAATTTATTTTATTACAACTGTTCTGTCATTTTATTTTATCGAGATATTTAATCCACCCATCGCATACATTTTCCTAGCATTATGGTATTTAAGTAAAGATGTCTCCCAATAATCATTTCGAAGTCAATATAAAACTATTTTACTACTAAACCGCTCTTGTTATGACAGCTTATAACAACCACATATTTAATGGCTGGAGAAACCGTCCATTACAAACATTCCCCCTACCTCTTACCTTTCATAGCTTTGCTCTTATCTTAAAGAAAAATTATAGATTGACTGTTATTACAAAATTAAAAGAGTTGAAAGCTGATCACGTGGCGATTAGATGACTAACACAGTGTTTACTGTAGCATGCTATAAAAACCTACTACAAGTTGTGTAATACAACAGAATTTTTCCAAGATATTTAGGACCGATACAAGTGAGTGTTAGTTACTTACCATCATAAATATTGGTGCTATATATCATGGGAGCGAGTTAAGAAATACATTTTACGCAAATAAAACGCAGAATTTACTCTCCTATGAATCTAAAATGTTTAAAATAAAATAAAAATAAAGACACTTTTATTTGAAAAGGTAATTAATTTTTTCTTAGGTCACAGGATTTTTGAAAATATTTCCAAGACTTTCCCTCACGCTTTTATACTTAAAGTTATAAGTACTAAAGAACATCCCGAAACTTAAGACATCTAAAGTGAATGTGTGTTTGCTTGAAAAAAATTAAAGGCAAAGGTAGGAGCTTTCTTGAGCAAACAAATCAATAGGTACACTAATACTGAACTTTTCCATCAATACTGCATTCATTGAATTCATAATATGAAAAAGCAGACTTGATAATCAGCTGTATATATCATTCAGTTTCTCTTTTTTCATTTTGTTTCCGAATGAAAACAAATATAGTATCATCTAATACTTCTTAGAGTAAGATCATTAAGTTGAAAACGAAATAAACGACCTTGGGCAGTTTCTAACCTAATTCTTGATTTGTTTTAATGTTTCCTTTTTTAAGTCGCAAGTCTTCTGGCCAATAAAAAAAATACCGATATGTTGGGTGGGGTCAGCTGCTTCCTCACCTGTTTTTGCTTAATTTGTCTTAATTAATATACTCTATGTAACCAAGCGTACTGTTTTAAACAGTTCTTCCTCTTTACCTGATTAACCAGTTAGTTTATGTTTTCCATGGTGTCTTCCGTGTACTGGTAGTTGTCTTTCCTGCATGATTTGTTGTCTGTGCTATAGAACGTGGACTTTGCAGATGACAATAGTCTCCTATCTCATCGGCAATAACATGCACAAACCAAACTGAATAAGCTAGAAGAAGAAGCAGAGAAGACTTGCTCAAAGGTCAACAAAAAAGAGTGAATTGTTAAGAATCAACAACAAGCAGGAACTCCCAATCCAACTTCAAGGAGAGAACATCCTGGAAACGGATCGCCTCACGTATCTGGGGAGCATTGTCAACAAGGACCGAGAAGCAGATAATGATATCAAAAGCTGCATCAACAAGGCCATGCATGATTCAACACCCTACTCCCCATCTGGAACTCCCGAGCATTGTCCTTCCACAGTAAGACCCGAATCTTCAACACCAATGTGAAGGCAGTCCTACTGTATGGTTCTGAACCTAGGAGAGTGACAAACGCCATCAACAGCAAGCTCCAGATCTTTACCAGGTGATGCCTACGTCATACCCTGGGAATAAGATGGCCTGAAAAGATCTCCAGCAGCAGCCTGTGGAGAAGAACCAAGCAGAATTCAACTGGCAAAGCCATCAAAAAGTGCAAATGGGGCTGAAAAGGACACACCCTGCGCAAACCAGCTGGCACCATTGCCAAGCAGGCACTTGACTGAAACCTTCAGGGCAGAAGTAGAGTTGTGAGACAAAAGAAGACCTGGAAAAGGACAGTAGAGCGAGGCAAAGGACGTGGGAACCTCATGGGACAACTTATGGGGGGCTGCCCTATACCGGGTCCCGGCGAGGTGGTGCTGCGGCCCTATGCTCCTTGAAGTAGCAGGAAAGAATAAACTAAACTATATGATAACCCAATGCTGACTCAAAACATTCCTTAACATTGCCAATGTGTAGACGTGTTAGCAGAACAGATTTCTGAAGACTGACCAATCAGCAAAACTCTCGCTCTAGTACATAGCAACCCCCCATGGTTACAGTGTGTGTCAACATGTGTAGTTACTAGGGTGGAGGAAATAAAAGACCACCAAGCTCCACCCCAAAGCCAGTCAGCGCCGGGCGACATCAAGCAAGAGAAAGACAAGGACAATGCAGGCGATACTCCTAGTGACTGTCTTCTCCTGTCTTCTTGCGGCTGGTGAGTGGCTCTGAACTTTGGGTTAGGGTTAGTCTGTTTAGGTTAGATTGGGAACTTTAGGATGTTTTGATTGAGATGTCTTTATTCATATTTAGTGATTACTATAGTATGATAAGCGTAAGTGTCGCGGGTTGTATTTTATGAATTTACCATAGCATATTAATAAACGTGGCTCAAATTATTTTAGTCATATTGTCGATATTTATCATGATTACATTAGGTTTCTTTAAATTCATGTGTACGTTTTGCTGCTTGTTTGTTCTAGATATCTTTGTGATTGTTATACGCAGGGGTACATGTAAGGAATAAGATAGTGTTGTTGTTTCTGTTAGAATTTCCATTAGGGTTAGGATTTTAGTTTGATTTAGAAATTATCATTTGAGGTATGATTGGCGTCGATGAAGAAAAAATAATTGATGATACCCGCATGCACTGTCTAAACGGGGAGGTTGGAAGGTAGCTTACGGTCTGTCTTCATCCTTTACACTGTAGTAAATATGTTTCACTTATTTCTCCTATGCTTACTACTGTCTGTCTGAGGTCCTTATGGGCTTACATTGACTTATTGTTGATGCTTCTTAGAGAGTTATAGAGGAATATGTGCCACTCGTTTCGGGGTGTACAAGCTTTGGCTGTGCCATGACTAATGTTGTGCATGTTTCGGGTGTCTCAATGATGAAAGTCCTGTGCCCATTCACAGCAAACGCAAACTAATTGAACAGTTTACTAGTTTTAGTATCCTTGAAATAATTAAGACACTGTACCTTGTGAGGTTCATCAAAGATAAAATAATCCACCAAGAAAAGGAGTTGTGGATAAAGGCAAACTGATATTCAAGACAGTAATGGCCTCTGACAACGTGTGTAGTTAAAGGAAAACATTGGAGCAAGTGTTACCATCCGTCCTCAGTACTAATAGACATATCTTGTCTACTGCACGCCAATAAAATACCGATGGTTCAACGATTAATGTTAACAGCTTTTATGACCCGACGGACTGTTAATATACATTTTCATATCTATTTTACCAGTTACATAAATATATTTGTTCTTTAATATAATACCATTTTCTATGTGCCTAAAACTGTGACCCATGCACAATGTAAATCTGCTCATAAAGTCATTACAGTCAACTATTTTTTCGTCCCCACGACTTTTAAATATGTGGTTTTGTCAGTATGTGATTCATCGGAATTTCAATGACAGCATACTGGACATCATGAAATATTGAGCATACAGATATATACGTATCGGATATATATATATATAGAGAGAGAGTGTCAAAAATAGAGAGTGTGAACTTGCGAAATGTTTTGATCTTTAATAGTTATTTTTTAAAATATTTAAATCTCTTTCAACTCACATTTTTTCATTAACTATTTATCATCAAGAAATGCAAAATGCATAAAAACAGTGGTTAAATCAGGTATCATTAGGTTACATAAATGAACAATTCAGACAAACAGAAATAACCATGACGGGAAAAGAAGACAGAAGATTGAGTGGAAGGTAGCAAGGCATATACAAAGCTAAATGCCGATACTGATTATGCAAATCTTTGTCCAGCAAATGCAGCTTTGGCACTCGGAGCAGCGTGCACTACTAATACGGACACCTGCACTGATACCCACGCCGCATGTTCAGGAACACCTTTAAAGTGTGCATGCAGTAGTGGATTTACTGATGTTATCGGAGTCTGCAGTAAGTGTATTTTACATGGTGAAATGAGTGCGACAGAACATTTTAACCCCGTTTTCGTAGATATAAGGAAGAATTACAACTACCGCCACACTTCATATAAACACAATCAGACGGTCCTGTTCTTTTTCCCCTTTCAGCCTGTGCTATCATCCCTACCCGGGAAGTGGAGAGTCTAGTAGTTACATTACTGACCATAGAGCCCAGATATCTCGTGGGTATAACATGTTTTTTTTCAGAATGTTACAGTTTAAGGCCTTTGAGTTTTGCCCCTTCCCTGCCCTGTTCTCCTGCTAGCAGTTCCTCAGCGGTAACGTGAATTAATGGGATTTCAATATACATGTACTGTTATTCTAAGGCAGCTCTGCTTTTGTACTGTTTGCTGTTTTGAAGATTTGCCTTGAAGATTTCAGCCGTTGTGTCGCAGTTTTTGTAATGTTTAAGTCGATTTAGGGATTTCGAGAGCTGGACTTCACCATTAGCTTCAGCTTTAAGATAACACATTTTTATCTAACTATTGTACTTTTTTTTAGTTATTATAATACTTTTGTGGAGCTTCATATAATTGTTATGATAGAGATTGACAGAAAAAATCCAAGACTTCTCAAAGAATAAATAAAAAAAAAAAATAAATGCAAAATAATAATTTAGACATCATCAGGAGACAAAGTACGAGCAATTTTGAAAAAAAATAGTTAATAGTCTACAACAGGATGCAAAATCATATGAGAGAAGACACACACACCATGAGCAAAGCCAGAAAGATAGAGTAGACTGGCACACCAAAGTAGAGATGATGCATGTGTTGGTCATTAAACTCAGTTTGCAGCTGAACTTGCAGATGATTGCACCCGTCGTTCCGGTTGTTCTACAGGCGAAATTTGTTTAGAAAGTGTGTCAAAATGTGTGTGTTGCTGGCTGTACTCAGTCTGTCGAAAGATGCAGTATATATATTACATTATCAATTGGTTTCAACAACGCACTTTAATAGTAAATTGATCTCTTTAAGTGAATATTAATAAAGGTATAAATAAACACCTACCTCACAAATGTTTAACTAACCTATCTAAGCAATAAAGGAACCATTGCACGATGTTCTGATAACAATATTTGTTAACAGCTGCAAACGGAGCCCTTGGTGCAGCTTGCTTATCAGGTTCTACCTGCACTGGCGACACTTTAGTGTGTGAATCATCTGTGTGCAGTAAGTTGTTCACCTCTGTTTTTTTGTTGCCTTTGAACAAAGCTTGGAGAGACTAAACTTCTTTGATTTCTAACTGTGGTAACTATTTTCTGCTAACTTCCTTGATTTGTTTTCTTACTTTATAAATCATTGTTCACACCCTTTGAAAAGCATTTGTTACTTTTATTATATTTGCACATTTAGATTATCTCATATTTACTCCCCTTTTATCGATAATTCTTGTAACAAGATTTTGTAGCAAAAACTATTCTTTACAAGGAAAAATATGCATTTCCGTTACAAAAAACTGAAGACAATAATGTCCTGGAGTAAAGATAACGATGAAATTATACGTAATTAAACATGTACATATTTATTCACGTATTATAGACATCACTCATTCTATAAACCCTTTTGTGTAGTTTGTACTATTTTTACATACAGGTCTACAGCCAAATGCGCTTTACATGAGGTAGAACGTGAAGTCTATAGCAATCAATTAATATGAGAGGGATGTTTACCTCATTCCCAACTCATAAACAACAATGTAGACTATATTCTGTATTTTTAGAGACAAAAGCTGGGGCGGCCTGTACTGCACCCACTGACTGTGTTTCACACTCAACCTGCTCCGCCAGCAAATGCGAGTGTGATAAAAACTACAACGCAGGATCGAATGGATTGTGTAGTAGGTATCTCACATGTCAACGTTTAATACTGGTCGTTAATTAATCTTTATTTTTCCAAAACTAAGGTTCAGCCAATTTTCTTTATTTTCAATATCTGTAAAAAATCAAAATATTTAATATAATTAACATTACTTACCTGCGCTATTTTCAAAACTTGTACACAATTATGGTACAAATGTTTTAAGGATGAATAAATGTCAGTAATGTGAGACACTGAATGACTTGAAATAACAATAACGTTTGCGGCCCAAAAACCTACACAACTCTTTCATTTGCAGATTACCGAACACTTTTACGTTTACATTGAAGTGAAAATCATACTTGTCACCTACTGTGAAGAAAATATAATTAAGGGAATCGTAATTTAGTTTTCTTTGATCTCTCTCACACACACACACAGAGTGGGGGGTGTTTTACTCTGAGCTAGAAACTGACTAAATGACGGAAGGCAGCCAGCCCTATAAACAGATGCCATGTGCAGAGAAAGAAAAGGGTACCCGAGACGAGAGGTGAACCCAGGACAACTAACTTTCACTTTATTGATGACAGGCGCTAAGCCTTGCCCCACTGAACAGCCATCATAGAGAGAGAGAGGGAAAATAGCGTAGGGAGAACGAAAAAGGATATCAAGGGACACTAAGGTAGAAATTAACGTTGATGTCTTCTATAACTCGATTCAGTCTCTGCTTTACCGGACACTAAGGAGATATCTTCAGATTATCATAGGAGAACTAAATACTAAAGTGGGATCTGACAATACCAACAACAAGCTCATCGTGGGAAGACATGGCGTCGGCACCTGCAATAAAAACAAAGAACTCTTCAAAGACCTGAGCTTTCAATGACCACGTCATAGGTGGTACTCTAATTCCAAACAAGAACATACACACGAAAACTTTCTAAGATCGTCAGACGAAAAATCAGATTGATCACATAGCAGTTGACGAGAGTGTCATGTCCAAACATGTCCGAATGAAAAGAGGTGCAGATGTTGCTTAAGACCACTGTTAGTAGCAAGTCAAGATTGAAGACTCGTCCTGACACAAGCTATCCACAACGGCAAACTCACCTTTAGTAATGAAGACTGGAGAACGACAGGGTTACTTATGCAAATGTGTACAGCAAACCCAGCTACGACCGCACTGGGAGCCCCATACAAAGCTACGGATGGCCGGACAATCACAACGCCGAATGCTTCGCAACCTGTGTATGCAAGACTGGATTCATTGCTCTTAGCGGAGTCTGCAGTAAGTGTATTTTCCATCGTGAAATGATTGCCACAGAACATTTTAAATCCGGTTTTCATTGATATGAGCAAGATAAACAATGGCCACCTCATTTCCTATAAACACACGCACCTATTCTTCTTCCCTTTTAGCCTGTGATATCATCTCTATCCAGATGTAGACAGTCTAGTAGCTACATCACTGACCATAGAATCTCGCGGGTATAACACATATCTTTTAAAGAATTTAGCAGTTTAAGGACTTTGAGTTGTTCACATTCCCTGTTCTGCTAGCACGTCATGAACTCATTGTGATTTTGTATTGCTTGTAGATACAGTTGGTCTTAGCTGCCTTCCTCCCCTTCCTGATGTCTACCTTCATTGTTCTGATCATACTAGACTGTGGCTTGCACTTTCTTTGTTTTTGCAAGGCCTTCCTTTGGTTACAATAACCTAGGCAATAATGCACGATCCCAGGTTCTTTCCTCTTTCCCTCTAACTTCATATTCTATTGTAGTAATACCTTTTTTATGTCTCCAGTGGATGTGGTTTTTATCGCAATCTGCCTTGAAGATCTCAGTTGTTGTGTCGCGGGTTTTTTATGTCAAAGTAGATTCGGGGGTTTCTTGAGTTGGGCAATAGTCTCTCATCTCATCAACAGCAGCATGTAAAAAGCAAACTGAATACCCTATCACAGGAAGACTAGAAGACTGTATTAAACGTGAAGAAATACAAGACCGAAGTGATGAGTATTTACATGCAGTAACTTTCAATCTAGCTTCAAGGAAAGAAGATCCTTGAAACAGACCGCTTCACGTATCTGGGAAGCATTGTCAACAAGGACGGTGGATCGGAAGATCACATCAAAAGCCGCATCAACAAGGCCAGACATGCTTTCAACAGTCTACGCCCCATCTGGAACTCCCGAGCATTATCCTTACACAGTAAGACCCGCATCTTCAACATCAATATGAAGGCAGTCCTACTGTATGGATCTGAAACCTGGAGAGTGACAAACACCATCAACAGCAAGCTCCAGACCCTTACCAACCGATGCCTTCGAATTATTCTGGGAATAAGATAGTTTCCAGTATCAGCCTGTGGAAAGAACAACCAAAAACACACTAGTTATGACACTAAGAAGCTCAAATGGGGTGGATAGGACACACCCTGCACAAACCAGCTGACACCATTGCCAGGCAGGCACATGACTGGAACCCTCAGGGGAAGAGGAGAGTTGGGAGACCAAAGCAGACTTGGAAAAGAACAGCAGAGAGCGACGCAAAGGACTTGGGAACCACATGGGCCCAACTGAGGGGCTACTCTATGCCAGGTCCGCTGGAGAGGTGTTGTTGTGGCCCTATGCTCCTTGAAAAGTAACAAGGACTAAACTAAAACCTGATTTTTATCTGTTTGTAGCTCAGGCAGATGCACCTGTAACTGGACCTGGAACTGGAGCTGGAGTAGGAGATACATGCAATGGCACACGTACTTGCACTGATACTAACTCCGCCTGTGTAGCAGGCAAGTGTGCGTGCAAAGATGGCTTCACTCAGTCTGGAAACTCTTGCAGTAAGTATGTTTTGCATATTAAAATGGTTGTGACAAAGCACTTTAAAATATAATCGACATATTCAAATTAATTTATTAACAACAATAATAGCAATGACTGCCTTTCCTAACCATTCACTTCCATACAAGTATGTGTCATCACATTTAAAACAATGTTCTCTTTCTTAATACATTTCTGCGTCAAACGCCGCAATGCGACTCTCATTTTGTGCTAATGTTTACCATCTGTCGCTGTACATAAAACAAATGACATTTAACACAAGCATTCATCAAATATTTACCTAGGTACTTCTGTTCTGATAACATTGACTTGCCTGGTTAGTCGCCATTGTGACTGCACGCACCTACCAACTTGTGGTGGCTACCATGAGTTCAGTACTGTTATGCCATGTTCTACCAGATTCAGAAGAAAATGCTCTTCCACCTTCACCTAATGAACCACGTGGTATTTTGCATGTGGATCTACCTGCGTCAGTTCAAAATCGACGGATATTTTGCTGCATCTTTTATTGTGTTTGGAAGTGTTACATTTCATTAAGAAATACACAGGCATTACCGCCAAGGTTCACTTATTTAATTCAATATGTGTACATTAATATCCATGCAAGAACTTGTCAGCGCGAGCGCAAACACCGACCCAACCATCAAAACGCGTTTCGTTGAACACGGACAATGGCCACCGCCCGGCTTGTCGGCTGTCGTGCCGGGTACCAGTTATTCTCACAAAATATACATTATTCTCCTCGTCACACAAAACACAGATATATTCTGAAGACATGACGCAAAGTTGTTGTTTATCGTGATTTAAGAGTGATATTTCTGTTCCTGATAGTTCATAACATACTTTAAATTGAACACGAGCGATTTTTGTGCGATCGAGTTTCCACCAGCGGGAAGACGTGTGCCGATACCTACAAGTCTACTAGCATTGCAGGCTGGACTGAACCTCCCTGGTTTTTTATGGTGACTTGCATCCCACAGGTCACAGGATGCAAAAAGATGGTCACTAGGGTGTACTGATTTTAGCAATTTTGATGCACATTTAATGTTTTGTAAAATTCACCATCCTGATTTAAAATATGAAAAATATTTTGCTGTGTGATAAGCAGAACACCTCCTTATTTCCACCAGAAATGTCCTTCAGTCAGAATGTTGGTCTGCTATGTTTACTTGAAATGTTCTGTACTTGACTAGTGATACAGTCGTCACAGTAAATAGTGAGATCATAAGACTTGTGAATAGTAATACAGTTGTACTAGTTCATAGTGGTATAGTAGTACTTGTTAATAGTATAACAATGGTACTAGTCAATAATGCTATATATTGATGAAGAGGTCACATCATGTGCTAGCTCAATGTGTGCATAAGTTGATATAAGTGCATCAGTTTCTATGTATCTGTGTACTCTTGTGCATTAGAGTTTACCTTGACAACACCGAATATCTCTGATAAAACTTTCTGTAGTGAATCTTTTGATGTGTGTGTTAAACAGACGGAGGTGGTCGCCTGTCTGTTTCCTCTTGGTTCCTCGCTGGAAGTCTCATCATGCTTTTGATGACACTGAGTCTGCAATAAGATACTGTCTGACCTGCTACTGAGACCCAAGCACAGAAACTGGACTTGATATCATTTTTGACAGAAATTTTCTTTTATTCTTTTAATTTTTTCAGTAGAGGAATTAGTAGGACAAATTTAAAGTTGCTTGCCAAAAAGAAATTGTTTTTAAAAGGAATTGTGAGCTGCATTTGAAAGAAAACAAAAGGAAAAAAAAACATTTAAAGTCAATACTGAACAAGGAAGCAAAACTATCGGAAAGATGTTTGCGAACATAAAGAAAAAACATAGCATGAAGTAAAAGACCTGACCAGCCATATTATATATTGGAGAATAAAGCTTACCGCACGCAGTTGTTATTGTATAAAATTAAAGTCGGACTAAAGTTACATTGGTTTCTCTTACTTTTGAAGTAAGCACTTTTTACCGAATCCTGCACAAAATTATTGTTTATGTGAAAATAATCAGTCAAAATGTTTTCTATGATTTCTGTTTAGTTTTTTTCAATATCTTTGCTTTACAAATTTTGATCCTTTGAGTTGAAATTAGTAAGTCTCATTTGATGAAAGAATCAAGATCGGTACTAAGTCCTTGGGGTAGAGATTTTTTTTTCATTGAGGTACTAAGTGATGTGCACTTTTTTTAATATCCTTTTATTCAGTATTACAATCCTCATAGTCTTTACTCTGTTTTTCTTTTTTATCTCTAGCTGTCTGTCTTTCTTTCCTTCTTTTTGACTCTCTCTCTCTCTCTCTCTCTCTCTCTCTCTCTCTCTCGCATGTCACGGTATGAACCTGACGGTAATCGCCGGGTGAAAGTTCAAGTCCCTCATTGAAAAAAAAACATTATAACTTCCAAGCCATCGTTCGATCTGCTTTTCTTTTGCAACTTTCTTTTCAACAGATGACTAAGTCACGACTTAAAATTGCTTTTGTTAATTTTGATTGTTTATTGGATAATACTGCACCATACATGTACTCTAAAGGTGCGTGTCTTTCTGTGACTGTTTTAATTGTAAAATTTACATTCCGTCCAACAACATGTGAATAATTCAGGTTTCTTATAAATACTTTTTGCAAAACAATCCGTGTTTGTGCTTATGTGTAGGGCATGAGTTTGAAATCTTGTTTATGTATATTAAGTTATTAAATTCTCCCGTCAATACAAGCACACCTTCAACAAAACCATCAATTCTACAGCACAAGAAATCACAAAATGTTGAAAGACAGACCATAAAGCATCCTAATCAACTTGATTTTTCTTATCACAAACAGTTTAGCTAAATACCAGGCGAAATATTTACAAGTAACTGTTTGTTGCTGTTGCTGTTGTTGCTGTTGCTGTTGTTGCTGTTGTTGCTGTTGCTGTTGTTGCTGTTGCTGCTGTTATTGTTGTTGTTATTATTATTATTATTATCATCATCATCATCATCATCATCATCATCATCATCATCATCATCATTATTATTATTATTATTATTATTATTATTATTATTATTATTATTATTATTATTATTATTATGTGATGTATATTGGGGACTAGCAAAATATTTATTTGTTAATTTTCTACACCTTGACACTCCTACAACTCAGTGGTGTTTGTGTTTTCTGGTTTTCCAGTATCTGTACTATTGCAACATCATCTGAAATCTGTTGTTTCAACTTCTGTTCCAATTTCGATCCTGCGCAATATCCTAGGAACATTCTGAGTAGACATTTTCGTGCTCTTTTTTTTGTTAGTTTTCCTGGTTTGGTCACAACTTAAGATTTGTCCTGATTACACTAGTATCAAACGGCAAGAGAGGAAGATGTTAACCACTTTTGTATTGACAAAGAACATCACATATGAGCTCATTAAATTCGATTACATTTATGAAAGAACGATGAATAATCGTGAGCTATTTATACAGCATGTAAAAATTAATAAACATAACTGAAAAACAAAGAACAACTTTAGTGTTAGAAATAGGTTCAACAGCGATCAAAAGTCTTTAGGGAAGTTCCATTGAGCACTGGTGTCGCCATCGTTTTCGAAAGGAAAGGTACATCCAAAACAAAAATCAAATCTTTAAACATTTTTCTGTTTCTATGTTAAAAGATACACTTCTTTTAGAATGTTATTAATCAAGCCAAATGACTGGATATCACCTTTTTTCGTTTACAGTTTTTAATTAACGTAGTAAAACATTATTAAATAAGTAAATTTAGTTAAATAATATTAAATAAAATAATATTTAATTTATAGGGTGGGCGCCCCTGTCTTAAAAGTGCGGAATGATGTATTTGTCCGGGTTGTTCTCAATGAACTATTATCTTTCGCTCCTGCTATCCTGACAGCATAACTTAAAGAACAACAACGACAACAGCAACAACAGCGACAACAACAAGAAAACGAAACAGATGGCGATTAGCATGTGACCCGCTGTTAGTCAACATCGCCGATCAAACGCTTTTCTTTGAGTCTTTGCTTTGTGCCTAAACTGACACCACCTTGCCTGCTTCTATTCAGAATTGTCAGCAAGATTTTTACCACTTTATTGCAAACTTTTCACTTTCTTCTCCGAACCTCCTCGCTATATTTTGCATTCTGGACCTCTGTGGATCGGCAGCGTGGATCGAAACCTGATCTGGTGTGGACTGTTTGTCCACTGATGTCAACTATAGACTTATAGCCTGCTTCTGCTGCCGCTGCTGCTGCTGCTGATGATGATGATGATAATGATGGGATGATGGTGATGGTGGTGGTGGTGGTGGTGGTGGTGGTGGTGGTGGTGGTAGCAAATAATGACCGAGGGAAAAAGAACATAGAAGTAATATTTTTATAACTCTTGTAATCTTCGATTTCTTACTCTGACATTGTTTGGATATATTGTATGTTTCAATAACCAAAGATTCTAACAGTAACTTCAATTCAGTTTCTGTCTCTGTTGTCAGCAGGTGCTAGTGCCGGAGTTTCTCAGCCTGTTTCATCAGGGCCACGTAGCGGGTTTATCATCTCCCTGCTGCTGAACATCTCTACTCCCTAGGACATCTTAAACTACGACAAGGACCTGAAGCCGGACACTGAACTGTTGTTTTATTATTTTTGCGTTTTAATTTTTATAGATATGTGTCATAAAATTGAGCAGGGACAGACTCTGCATAGAGACACAGATACAAGCTTAATTATATCAAACATTTAATCAGCTTGCCATTACTGAATAATTAACACACATAATCTACAATGTCCAGGGGATTTCAGTTTCTTAGGTTTCGTAAACACCTGTTGTTTTTGAGATATGAGATAAGATGATAATGCCAACGTTTTTCTATAGTAATGCAAAGTTAATGTGGACCATTCCTTCATACCGAGAAAGTTTCTGTTTAAAGGGATGCAACTCGTGGCATGTCCTTGAACAACCATTTTCTGTGGTTCTTCCTGTTTGCAGCCCTACTCTACCTCCTTTTTGCTCTTTTTTCTGTTTTTATCTATCACTCTGCCTCTTCCATGCTAACTCTTGAAACGGTTGTTGAAAGTTGTCGACCTCATTTGCAAAGAACCCTAACGTGTGCAGTTTGCCTATAATTTCAGTCTAATATAAAAGACATCCTACAAAGTTCTGGTCTTGTAGGTGGTAACAATTTTTTTAAATTGCCTGCTATTTCGTTCGAGACTTTCAAATTTCATGTTTCGATTAATTTGCTTAATTTTTTTGCTTTGTAACTTCTTATCCAAAAATAAACTTTGAACTCGTGTTTGGAGATGGTTTGTACATTAGCGTGAGGAAGCTGCTGACTGGAGGCTAATTGTAAGTGTTCTTGAAAAGTGAAACATTTTTCATCTTCGTGTATTATGTCATCTGGTATTAAATACATTTTATCTTTTTAAACTTTAGTATAACATTTTCCACTGTACATTATGTATCAAGGTAATTTTTTTAAGCAATTTAAATGGACCAACGTCTTCAAAGCAACACTTTATGCAATACACTATTTTCACTCCAACCTTTATCGTATTATATTTCTTTATTTTATAGTACGTTTGTTTTTAAATATAAACCGCTATATCGAACAGAGCAAGACTGTTTTTTTCGTTGTACATCTTTTGGGATGTATAGACCTAAACAATGAAGTGCAGCTGAGCACAGTTCCCTCAAAATGTCGCTGTTTGTTTCTTGCAGTATTTATTCTGCCGTATTCTCTTTGTATTTTCAGAGCAACGGCGTTTTTTTATTTACAAACATTTTGTTTGTGTAGTTTATAAACACACGTCTTTCAAAGCTCAGATCGAAGTAAATATATAACAAACGTTGTCTCGTGATACGCTTCTCCTGACACTAATGACAACACACGGTTGTAACATGTTGTAACCCGTACTCAATGATTTTTTTTTTAAGGTATTGGTGGTTTAGCAATGGTGACAATACCACTAGAAATGACATGGGATCTGTAAGTTCTCCTATATTTTAATTTTAAAAGAAATTGTATGTTCTGTGTTGCTATTTCAACAGGACATTTCAAGATGAATTAAAAGCATCTCTAAAATATAGTATTAATTGAGTATATCTACAGAATGTTATCCCTTACTAACGTCCTTCGTCGCCGGAATGAAATTTCCGTTTGGGTATCCTGGAAAGCGTGCCCAGCCTTGTTCATGAGTAATAGTATACATGAAAGTACATTTAAAATGGTATACATCTACCTTCTCCATGACACATCCGATTAATAAGACATTTTGGTAGTTTAATTTTATATCTTACTGGCAGACGTTGTTTTCACAGAATATTGTGGCCATGTTCCTCATGCAGGTTAATTGTGCTGTTTGTGTATTTCGAGCAAATACTGCTCAAGAGGTTAATGTTGTTGTTATTGATGCTGTTGCTGTATGATGCCGCACACCCAGTTTATAGAAGGCGCGAGGTCAATGTGTTGAGATTTGTTGTCAGCTAAATTTTATCTGAAGAGAATGTTAACAAAAAGAGAAAGTGATCATGTAAGGTCATTAGCATTAGACAATACAACAGTACAGCAATAGATGTAATTAGCAAATTTTTAACTTCATGAATATTTTAACCTGGCTGATCAAGGGACTGAATTACGGAGCAACTTTACTCAAGTGAAAACATGGTTGCCTCCCTTACACAGGGAAAAAAATCTCTTTCCTTCTGTCACTTCAGACACCCCATCTTTCTTTCCTAGCCATGATGACATTTGTAAGCCTATTCACTACTTATTTTATTCTACTTCTATGTTTTATCTTTGGCATTGTCAAGGATTTAATGAGCTGTGAAATCTGTGAATCGATAGGACTTATTTGGCCCCCAACTACCACAATCCTAGAAAAGGATTTCTGATATCAGAGCAGAACTGATCAGCTAACAGGTGTGTCGGCTGTGTGTGTGTATATATATATATGGCAGTGCGTGTGATTCGATTACAAAAATGTAAATAAACACGAAACTAGTGCGTAGTACAGTACATTCTTTACATCTACATCCACAAAATACCCCATTACTTACTAACAAAGCGTTTTCTTTGTAGCTGCTCCTTGTTAACAGTTTTGAACAATAAGGCACAAAACAATGACTATCTACACTTTTAATTTTAAATATTGTGGATTTTTTTTTAGTCGTAAGATAGCTAAATCAAGACAAATAATCAATCATCACAGTATAAAAACTTCTACAGAGTTACTTACGCATCAGTATCAGCCCCTCACCTTCATCAATATAATAAATATCATGGAATGAATGTACTGGGGTCATAAGCTCTGTTCCTTGTCAAAAGTGGTTGACATTTTAATCTGGTTTTTTTTTCGAATTATACTAATGTCTTGAGGACTGTAAATCTGAGCCTGAAAAAATAACAAACATAGTTTATCTCAAGAGCACGAAGTTTCCTACTTGCTGTTGCCTGGAAATTGTGTGGAATCAAATTCAGAACTTCAACAGCCAGCGTTTAAATCATGCCGTAGGAGGAGTGTAGATGCCAGGAAATCAAAAAAAAAAAAAAAAAAAAGACGTTTGATTGCTCATTCATCTACTTCACTCAGAATAATACAAAAAACAGTGAGAAGGTATCATACTTTATCTCTTCTTCAATGTTAATTTGCAGTATTTTTGAAAAATGAAATAGAAGACAGACAATAAATAACAAGTTATTGATAAAGGTAAGAAATAAATTAAGCACTTTGTGTAATTATTATACATATTAGTTATTGATTAAAGAGGTGGCGCGGGATCAGATCTGAAGTATTTCTTATCAGGTGCATTAGTATCTTGAATTGTTATAAGCAACGTGATGTTCTTTCTAAGGTTTCATAATATAAGCTGTCACATCAGTCACAACATGATGAGTCTGCGGCCAGAGACTGTCGTTTTCATCATCATCACCATGGATTAATTTCCATGGATCATTCTTTAATAGCGAAGGTGCCAAATAATCGGAAGTCTTGCTGATATTCATCCCTGATAGCCAACTGATGCCTTTTAAAGGAAGACAACTTAATTTAAATTATCACAGAAGGATTTCGTTGTTTAGTGGAGATAATGAAACCCATTAAAATGTAGCATTACAAGAGTAACTTTTTACAGTAAACTGTAAATAGCTCTCTTTGAACTTTAAGTGTGATCTTTTTATAGTTGTGTATAACTGTGTTTTTCGACCTGCTTGTTGAAACATTTCTGTGATTACATATTCCATTGATAAGAAAGTTTAGTATCCATAGCAGAAACACTTCGTGTATGCATCTTCCCCACCTAGAAAGTTACCAAATGCAGTCTACAAATCAGACAGAAGAATGCCCTATACTCAAATCACATAAAATCATAATACTCAAATCAGCTGTTTTGTTAGAAAAAAGGGAAAAAAGACAAATTGAAGGAGCTATGATATCAAAGATTTATCACACAGAAAACAGAAATATTTTGAAAGCTCAAAGTCCAGGACGGATGTGGTATCACATGATCAAATCAACGCCACAAGTATCTACATCAGGAAGCGCGCCAGCGACAAAGTAACACACGTGGCTGAGAGCAGCGATATGGTGATGTATCCCGGGGTGGTCGCCTTGTTTTGACCGGCTGAAAATTAGATTATGTAAGTTAATATTTTTCTTTAAAAACGTTGTTTAACAAGTTATCGTAAGTAAAATTTTAAAAAAAAGCTTAACAGTCGTGAAAGGCTTCTTGAAGAGGAAAAATCAGCCTTGTAAACAAAATACACAATCTCCATTTTCCAATGCTGTGATGAATATGAAGAAGAATTTAACTATATGTGTGAATGCGATTATTTATTTGTCTTCGTATTAACTGCTTTGTAAGATTTATTTATTCTATTGCAACAAAAAGCACGATATGAAGTTTTAAAGCTGTCAAGAACAAACAAATAAAATCCCATAGCCAAGTGAGTTTTGACAGAAGCACGTGAAGGTAGAAACATTTAGACACGGATACAGACATAAAGACAGCCACAAAAATACAGTGGTACGCAGATATCGACACACCGAGGGGAGAAATGACTGAGATTAGGGCATTGGGACGGAAGCACCATAGAGGGCACAGAATGTCTTTCTATGTGTATATATACTCTTAATATCGTCATCTGTAGTTACTTTTTTCATAATTTTATCAAAAGATTTTTTGACTTAACATAATATCCAGTTAGAAAAGTTCAAAGCAGTTTTTGCTGGCTGATAGGAGGTAAAGGGAAGGTAGTGTCATACAGCCTTCTCAGGAAACAAGGAACAAACATACAACTCTGCAGCAACAAATAGTTTTTATATGATATGTATCCATGCATGTGTGCATTTGTGCACTTTCAATCTGAAGTGCTTGTTTTTGTTTAAAATGTGTGTTAATACTCATCTTGGTACATAGCAGCCACATAAATTAAATAAAGAAACACAAAGGTTACTCACATATGTAGGCCACTGCTACCACTGAAAGTATTGTATTACATTTTTAAGGTATAAAATGGATGTGTATTTTCTCTTTTTGAATACTCACAGGTGCATTGTCCGTTTGTAATATCGAGTGAATAGCCAGCCTTGCATTTGCAGGCTTTGAGACTGCTGCACTCAGAGTTAGGAGTGCTACATTCGCTTCCTCCAGCTGTGCAGGTAGTGCCGACGGTTCCAGTATTCTTTGGTACTAAAACAAATAAACTCTTTTAATCAAAACGGCAACAGCAATATGAATCATGCTTAATTGTTCTACTTCACTTAATCCGAGGGGAGACCAGGCTTTTCTCTTGGTTTTTTTTTCCACTCGAATCCCTCCAAAAATTGTAATTGTTAGCTGTAAATCTATCCCTTTGTGTGAGTAAAGATTACTTAATTTAGGATTGAGATGCCTCTCCGCTAGTGTGGGGAAATAGCAGTCGAGCTCCTTGTATGCTATATGTCCTTTTGAAAACGAGTTAATTGTTTAGTGAATTGATCAATTCATTTTTTTTTCTTATTTTCTTTTTCTTTCTTTCTTTCGTTCTTTTTTCTTTTATCGCTTATCATCAAATCTAGCCTTTAAGTTAAGAATTTAATTGCTTTTAAGACAACCAGTAAATGTTAGCCTCCAAAACTCATCCGTTAATTAAGTATCCACACCTGTGATCAACAAGCGCCGTCACAGTGTACTACGCCACGTTGGTACACCATTCACAACATTGCCTGTAGTCAACACCAGAAAGAGAAACAGTGACAGTTCGGGTTATTGAAAGGCTGACAGTCTGCATTTCTCGTGATTCTGACAAACTGCTACTTTAGTACGAGAAGTGCAGACTTTCAACGTCCGAATAACCCGAACTGTCGCTGTGATTGGTGTTGACGGCTGGCAATGTTGTGAATGGTGTACCAATGTGACGTAGTACACTGTCAGCGTGACGTAGTACACTGTTAGCCGCGCTCGTTCATCGCAGGTGCGAGTCGCGTACTTTGCTAGCGGGTGATCAATTAACGGGTTTTGGAAGCTGAAATTTACAGGTTAGCTTTATATCGCCTATATCTATCGATATCTGTTAAAAAAATGCAATTCATTCAGGTTGGTCTTTAAAAAATATACTTTTTTTTTGCACTGAGTAATAGTGAGATATTGCATGTAACTAGTTTCCTACCACAAAGTTTAGACGCCTCTGTATAGCCAGCTCCACATGCGCACTTAGTGGAGCAAGATGCACCAAACACACAACTGTCTGGCTGTGCTGTGCAATCCTGATCGTGTTTAAGCACTGCAAGCAAGAGCTTTCTTCATTTTATATCACAAACATCAAAAGAAATAGTTTAAATAAAGCAAAACGAAGTATTTTATTTTACACATGAGTGCCCATCTTGAAAAGGTGAGTTAGCATTCGTTATCTAATAAGCGGTTGGGTTATTTTTACAAAACTCGCCGCTATTTTTATAGAAAAGGCAACCATAAAATAACTACAAAGCACTATTAATCTCAATAAGCAGATTCTTTATTGTACAGTTGCTGCAAATGGTAATTTTTTTTTTTTTGCTTTTATTTTTTCTCCTTCATAGCTTCTTAAATTTTCTTTTACAGATATTACAAACATATCAAGACGACTTGTATAAAGATGTCTAGGGTAAATGGTGTTATGATATCTTAAATGTATTGATGAATTTTCATATCGGTGATGTACTTGCTTTAAAGTTTAAATGATAAATAAAAGGGTGGTATGCGTCAGCCAGATTCACAATGAAAGACTCAAAACATACTACACAATGTATTATATAGTAATAACAAGTTCTGCTCGACTACATTTATATAACAGTTTGTACACCGCTTTTGGATTTTAAAGTAAAAATGGTTAATGTCACACTATTGTTGCTAAAAAGTACAGGAAGAAAAAAACTGTATCATGTTATTTCTTTATATTATAATCAATATGAGTAAACTTAGTAGGGGCATGCTCATTATAAACGTCTTATCAATTAGACGTCGTGTACTCTGAGTTCTTGTATAAAAAATCAATTTATACTTACAACATTTTCCATAAACCTTATCGCACTCTGCATCAGTAATGCAAGTGTCACCAGCAACACAAGTGGTGCCAACAGGAACATTGTCGGTTCCTGTAACAACTGTCAAAGAAATCTATTTTTAAAGATTGAAATAATGACTTTATCAATTTAAGTTCGTGAATGAATGAAAGTAAACCAGTCTGAAAGACAAACAACATAACAAAAAATGATTGTTTTACGCTGCATTTATTTATTTCTGAGTGAAAAGTATGAGAAAAGAATCAGATATGTTTATGAAATTCTGTTCATACTTTGGTCACTCGGAGGATAATGCTATGTCAACAACTATAATTTTGTCTAATTTTGTGTCGATTTGGCACTCTGTTCAGAGATGCGATGTACATGCCAATTAATTAAGCGAGATCGGGAAAGAGACTCATAAACGTGCAATTAACTTCGAATGTATGCTTTAATAAAGTTAAAATTTCGGTATAGTGTAAACTATCAAAGACAAAAAAATTCAATGTTTCCTGACTTTGAAATAACAATGTAGTAACAATAACAAATATGTTCAAAATTGCTTAATTTTTACATATGCCTTGGAATCAACAGATTGCCAGGACAAAAGAATGGGGCTGGACAGGAAAAAATATAGTAATCAAATTACGTACCATTATCAGCAGCAATGACAAGCAAGAAGACAGTTCCAATCATTCTCAGCTCCATCTCTTCTTGAAAATGTTTCGCAGTCTGTTCTGTAGCTCAGGTGATCTCGCCTGACGGTGACCCACTGTGTTGCTTGGGGCTCAGACACCTTTTTATACCTCTCCAAACGAGTTTCTAACTGTCTAGGTATGGGCTGAAACATGTAGCTCGATTTTTCCGATTGGTCAATGCTCAGCAAGCATGATACCTTGCCTTTTAAGGAAAACTGACTCATAGGTCACTAAACATTGAGTGCTAAGATAGACCACTGACGATTTCCCGAATAACCCTTTTCTTTAGCAGTTGATGGCGCATGGCTAAAGCGTCGGTTAGCAAACCAGTTAATTAGCCTTGTAAACACTTAGCTCATGAACAACTAGTCCGGCATGTGTAACTCTCTAAGTTTAGAAGCCAGTGCGGTATGGAACTGATATAAACAAATTGCTTAGAAATGCGGATATGAATACTTAATGATTAAAACTGAAGATTATTATTATTTATCCACTGTGGTGAGGGTTAAGATGCAGGTGTAAAACGGCTTTTATCAAAAGCTGTCTTTGCCTTACCCTTGTGTGTCGGGTATTGGGGCAATAACAGAAACTTTATAATCAGGACTGAGAATACACAGGGAGTGTCATTTGTGCCTTGTAAAAAAAATTGAATTTGAAAGCTACCCATTACTAATGAAATTTGAATCACGACTTTATAGAAGTTTACCAGGCCATCACCTTTGAGGTTGGTACCCAAGTAGATAATACCAGCTGAAGTATTTCTCCGTCACCCCTTTCCTCGTCTTGTACAAGTAATCAAAATTTGCTGACATAGTTCATGACTGATTCATTCTGAGTTTCAGCTAAATGATGTTTCGCAAGGATCTGTACACTTAGAGGGATATCACAGCTACAGTGAAAAAAAATTATGTCAAAGTGTATCAAAATTTACTATAGAGCTGAAATATTTACCACCTAATCTACTTACAAACAGGACAAATCTTCACTGAGATTCGTCAGCTCATGACATTTAAGAACATAATGAGTACTTAGTATGTCTGATTTTAAAATATATTTTTAAAAGAAAAGAAATAGAGACTTGGGGGTCTTACTCTTAGACCAGACATGTTAGGGGAAATTAAGAACAAGTCTCATAACAAAAATCTCCGCTTAACAAATATTAAAAAAGCAGGTGTGTGGTCGGAAAAAGTCGAATTTCTCGGTTGGAACAAATGATATTCCTTGAGTAAGTATTATACGCTAAAATATTTGTTTTATTTTGGAAACAAAAAGAAGAGAAAACCGCAAGGAACATTTCTATTTATAAAGTTCACTTTCATTTTTTTCTAGTGCCTGCTTCTTTCAGAGCACGAATTCAATAAACAAAGTATTAGTTAAACAGTTCTGTGCCAGTTTTCCCGTCCACTTTATTTGTGAAGTTTAGACAAATTCTTGCTTCTATTGAAAGCAATCGCCAGCCCCGCGATATTTACCCGAGGTGGCAGAAAGTTATCGGAAAGGGACAGCTCCAACAATTTACAGGCCTGGGTAACACAATGAACTGGATAAAACTTTCACCAATGCCCGCGTGATTCACAACTTACTTCATTTTATCAGCTTTTAAGTTTGAAATGTCTTTAACTTTACTTAAATGGGTCCTGAGAGCCTGAATAAACTGTGAAGTGATTACATTGAGTGTTAACGCAACTGTCCAAAGCCTTTAAGTGAAATGAATTTAATAGCTTCATAAACCATTTCAGTTAGGTTTGAACTTCAAGTTTCTTTACACTGCAATTGATAGACCTCCCCACAAAACTACCAACACATTCATCGCGGTAACATGGTTAAATCCTTATTAGCACTTGCTTTAAACGACCTCGTTTTGCACTGGTTTTCTTTCTTTCTTCTTTTCCTTCCTTCCTGCTGACACCTTTTCTTTACGGGTACTTCATTTAATATGCATGACCATTGTAGAGAACTCTCTCTCTCTTTTACATATCTGCCACCTACCCGCTATTGAATCCTTTAAATGCGAAGTGAAAACACATTTCTTCCGTAAACATTACTGATAGCAATAATTCTCACAATGCCAGTTTTTACACCATCTGTCCCTTTCCGCTTGTTGCTACTTCCAATCTCGTTTTCCTTTACGGTTGTTACTTGGATCCTCTTTAAGTGTTGGTTTTGTTTTGTTTTGGGTTTTTTCTTTGTATATTTGTCTTTAATTTTTCATCAGTACATTTTTTTTATTCACCGTCGCTCATGTATTGTTTGCTTGTTCTTCTGTCCCTCGCAAAGTTCGTGCTTTCAAAACAAAAGTTTTATTTGAAAAAAACCCACATCGCAAGACAAAAATGCGTGCATGCCAGTTCTTGTAAGGACCCACCCATAGCTGTACTTATCTATTTAAGCCCACCATTTATCTGGATACGCTTTCTTACTGGCACTAGTGCGTTGAGGAATTAACATATGAACATAAGGGGGAAAACACGAACAGAAGAGTGTTTGTCTCAAGAGCTCGAAGTTTTCTATAATTCAGTCGGTTGCCCGGATCTCACGAGCGATAAAAGCTGGCGGTCTGGTGGGGCAACGGTTAGCGCCTGTTACCAGTTCAGTGAGAGTTGGGATTTGTACGGGAGACAATGTGTGCTGATTGGGGGACCCTCGTTCTACCTTACCTTGCCTCGTTTTTACCTGGACCCTTGTTTGTGTTTTATGTTGTCAAGAGAAATGAGACACCATTTAATCACCTCCATCTTCCATATCTTTAGGATGTACATTTATGTATGGACTAAAAGTGCTCTTTTGTGTACCCCAAAGCACAGACCAATTTTTTCAGGTATTTAAATTTAGATACTACGGTTTTTAAGACGGAAAAAAAAGAAAGCGGTCAATCATCTCGGCCATACTGAATAATAATATAAAACCATTTACAAAGTTTAAAATCCAGTAAGATATATTAGTATTTTATGAGCGTAAATGAATGAATTAACCTGTAAATTGTATGCTGATAATAACCAGAGGTCTTTCCATCTTAAGCTGAGGGCGTGTATCCCCCACCATTTTTGTGCTCATGTGTATGATCTGTTTTCTTGTATAGTCTGTCACATTCCTTCGCACCAATTAGGAGTGAATGCCCAGTCCAGCATGGGCAAACTTCAAGATCATTACATTGGGAGTTATCAGCTTTACATTCGTTTTCTCTGGATGTTTAGACATTGCCAACATTTCTTTAAAATTACCTCTTGAAGTCAAACAGGCGGTACCGATGATTATCATGACCCCATACTTTTTGCATGACTTTGTTATGTGGACACCTTTTCCGAAAGCTTTCCATACAGTTACAATTGTGTCAACTGTTGATCTTAATATTTCATACGATTCAATCATTGATTTTAATCTACATGCTTGCTTCTCAACATGTGAAAACAGCGAAGAGGTTGGAGCGTTGAATTCTCTCTTTTTTTCAAAATCCTTTCCTTCATTTGTTGAGTGACTGTGTGTTGTTACCAAGATTACAAGAGTATTATAAACAAACACTAAAGAACTTCACGTTTTATTAGCGTATGGCCTGTCTACCACCACCATGTTATATACTATCACAGTCAGGGTACCTACTAAACAAACTCATGATACGTTATCTCAAACAAACATAAAAGAAACCCTATTCGACTGAGAACACCTGTGCAGGAAGCTTTGCAAAAGAACTAATCTTAGTGTCGATCTTGATGCCTTTACAATCCTACAATCACATATTTTTAATTGAGGTCACAATCAGAGCAAAAGCTTTGAGATAGCCTAGCTTCCCCTATAAATAAAAGTCATCAGGGTTTATGTCGGTAAAGTAATTGTACTTTTTAAAATAGAGTTTCTAACACAGCTCCCTGCTTACCGCTTTTTTTTTTACACTCTTTCTCTTCACTTTCTTTCTTGGTATCTTCCGTTCTGCACGAAGGTATCCTAGAGACATGGTCGGTGGCTGGCGGCAAACTGTTTGTGAAGTTACTAGATCTTTCTGTGCGGTAATAAAAGGCGGTAATGTCAGTCACACCCACCAAATGCTGATAGCAATAAGCCAGGAGGAAATAGTTCAACAACGGGAAGGGGGCGAAAGGAAACTACAACAGCGTGAAGTGAAAGAAATACGGCAAAAACAACAACAGAAATGGTAAAAACCTTCTCATCAACAATTCTATTTGAAATCCTTGTATGTAGCACTTTTTCTTTTTAAGCTGAGCTTCACACTTAAGGCTCAGATGCTTTTTTTTTAATCTGGAGGGGAAGTTATTAGAAGAATGGTGGAAGGGGAGGTCAGTGTGTTGAAATTTGTTGTCAGCTAAATTTTATCTGAAAAAGATGTCGACAAAAGAAGGAAGCGATTAAGGTCATAAATACTTAACAAATGTGAGGGTCCTCAGTAGATGTATTTGCCAGGTGTTTGCTTGAATATTGTAGCTGGCTTACCAAGGGAGCAGATAAGGAAACAACTTTACGCAAGTGAAACCATGATTATCTCCCTTATACAATAAATATTTCTGATTTCTGCTGACGCCTCGGAATACCCTCTCAGTTCAGATATCCACCCCATCTTTGTACATATCCTGAGTTTTCTCTTTTGTTATTGTACTACCTTTGTTTTGTAATAATCTACTTCTAGTTAGATCGAGGGCTTGATATATAATGCTAACTAAGCTTTTGCCTATTCTGTTACCCTAGTACATAAAGATTTATCATTTGTTATTTGTCGTCTTGCTCATTTTTTATATCATGCTGGCGGGCAGCAACATCCTTTTTGTAGCGACTTTGCTAGTAACCGTTAGGTGTTTTGCCGTGTGCTTTGAATCCTCTGTGATTGACTAATTTTTATTATTTATTCATTGACTAGTTCCACTTGTTGATCGATTATTAACTGGTTCTAATTAATAGTGCAAAAAAGCTAGAAATTATTTTTTTATTTTGTCTTAACTTATTCTGAATCTCAATTCACAGATAAGTAGTTTTCGTAAAAATGTTAAAAAAACGACTTAAAATGAGTGTTTTCTCTCCTCACTTTTATACCTAATAATCAATAAAGACAGAAAAACTTTCTGTTTTCTATGGTACCCCATCGTGTTCTCGTTTGTATGTTTTTTTTTTTTTTTTTTTTTTGCTCACTCATAAACAAGCTACAGCTTTGTCCATTCTTCAGTTTGTTCAAAATTTGAACAGAAAACAAAGTGAAGGGTTGGAATTGTTTCCTTTAATATGACAAGATTTTTTTCAGCTTCGGAAATCATTCGTCTTAACATGAAATCGAAATGCAAATGATAACTTTTTATTAATAATGCAAATCAAGTAATAAGAACATTGTATTAATTGCAACTTTTAGATAAAATGAGAGAAGTAAAAGTTAAAACACAAGTACTAAGTTTTTATTTTATTTTTAGAGCAAAAGTGGGGCAGTTTTTTTGTTTGCAGAATAAATTATGTTTGCACCTGCCGTCTTTTTCTTCACTATGGTGAATTTTCCATAGATCATACATGAAAACAGATAGCGGTAGGAGAAACAGGGTTCAATTTTCTATATGATTAAATGTAAGATTAAGCAGAATTCTGATTTTAATTTGTACGGGACACTCCTTGATCGAACCCGCTTTTGTATGCGATTCACCTGATTGTGATACCAAATCTTCAATTTCAAAAACGCGTTGAAAGAGACAGTACATAAATAAAATGTTAGACGTATAATTATTAAAGAAAGAGTTTATAAAAAGAATGTTCATTGGCCTGGATGGAAAGAGTCTGACATGTACAGCATGTTCAAGGTAACAACTCAGTCCTACACCACGTTGACAGCCAGCGACACGGTCAAGATGGTCATACAGAGAGTCCACACAGACACCTGTCCTAGAGCCACTCCTTTGTTTGAGGCTGAAAATAAATGGTTATCCACTGTGACCTTATCCTTCAAGTTAGCTTTTAGAACAAATGGAGTAATATTAAAACGTGACATTCGACACTACATGTTTTGGTGATATTGAAAATGTAGGTGTTGTACTACAATATCATTCACCACTTCCCTTTAAAATGCCTGATTTAATTTCTCTTTATTGGAATACATACGTGTTATGATGTCTGATACATTATCCAGATACTCACTACAATCAGCGTCGCCTTTGTTGCCAGTAAAGCCGTCCTTACACGTGCAGAATTTGTCTTTACATTCCACATGTGTTCCTGTACAGGGCTTAGTTGCTTCGCAGGCTGCGTTTACTTTCCCTTCGGCGATTGCAGCTTACAGACAGAGAAGAAGCAAGAGCAGGTATTAGGATGCCATTTCTCTTTTAAAATGTAAAATAATACAAAAATTGTATGAAATTGTAATGATGGTATTGTGGACTCGTGAATTGTATCAAAGATATTAAATGGGAATGTCAAGAAGCTGGATAAAAAAATCAAGGACAGCGAAACAGAGTGATGGGTGGTAATGAGGAAAGAAAAGAGAGGGAAGTCAGCAATTGCAAGAAGAAATTGTTGATGAGCTTTCTTAGTTTTTCCTTTCCTAGACCTTTTCCTATTCTTGTTGTTGAAGCATGATAGTTAGCAAATGTAACCCAAATAATAGCTCTAGCAGACTTTGTCACTGTCAGTACTATTACTAATAATAACAATAATACTAAATGAAAAATGTGTAAAGTGCATACTCACACTCCTAAGGAGTATGCTCTGAACGATTAATTAAGAACAAGAACGAAACATGGACAGCATACGAGGGACAGGAAAGCAAACAAATAACATGTGAAATATAAAAGTTCACTTCAGGTCACAGAGGTCAACACGGTGGATAAGCGCAGCAGACGTCGAGACACTGTGACATGGTCATCAACAACTCTACGCAAAACACAGTCAAGCTGCTCAGCAGATGGTGGCTGAAGCAGGGCCATGCAGTTGTGCTTTGAATGTGACTATATCAATATGTAATACCAGTATATCAATATATAATGCCAATACATCAACACTGCGTAACGAACGAGTGAGTATAAAAACTGGAGTCCGACGAAGTTTTAATGCTTCAGGCAGCATTCATATCAACAGCATCTCAGCTTTACAGAAGTTTTTTTCTGAAGACAGATAACATATAAATAAACGTACCTAAATAATATTATTCAGAAGGTTTTTGTGGGAGTGGGGACTCGGTATTTCTTTAATAGTACTTTGTAGAAGTTGTTTCAGTATTTGAACTTTTTTCTCTCTAGTTTTCATAACCAAATCCTTAAATTGACCAAATTTGCCCGGCTCCTTTCTCTGGTTATCTCTTTCTTTTTCTGAATGTAGTTCATCATATCTATTAAAATTTTTACATTATTTCTCACGAGTTTTACAGCGCTAAATTGTAAAGAAAGAACAGTCTCCTTTTTCGCACAAATGACAAGAACAAGAGAATAGCTAACAAAGAGAAGATCCATTACAGTATTTTATTTTTAACTAATACAGATTGAGAAACAATTAAGAAACAATTTGCAGACATAATAATAATATACCGACCTCACATTACTCTAAGTGAACTGTTAAGGTTTTCCAGTCGACTATAAAGAACAGTTTACTTTGAAGTGTAATATCTACGCTATTAAAGTTATATACATTATACATTACTGTATTAAAAGAAAACATCTTCTTCGGCGACGATTAAAAGCAGAACTAGCGTCTGTTGGTGAAAGCTGACGTGGACGAAATAAAAACAAGTAAGGTTTATACGTAAAGGACTTACTACACAAGCCAGTTGCCGATGGAGAGTAACCGTCCTCACAAAAACACTTGGTTGGTGTACCAGTGCAGGTCGAATGTGAAACACAGTCGGCAGTTTCAGTACAGGTCGCTCCATCTTTGATCTCTTGAAATTAAACATGTGCAAAAATCTAGGCATTAATGTTATTTGTTATTTCCGATTGTTTAAAAGATAAAATATGAAATAAAGTATTAAGTAATTATGTATATAAATGGGTATTTATAATTCATTAATAAATATCATTGATTCCTGAGAATATAATGTTTCTCTTTTTTGACATCTCACACAGAACACCATAGCAGAATTTTTTGTCAGGGCTTCTCAACCTTACATAGCCCAATATATTCAATAATAAGTAAATAGATGTCAGTTTTAACTTTAATGTAAGTAGAAACAGTGCAGATGTTAGTGGAGGTGTTAGCGGAGGTTTGGAGAGTGTGATCAGCCCACGGCAGTGACTAGACTACGGCACCTTTGTCCTTAAAGTTCACGAAAACTGTGAAATCTGATTGTCTTCCTTTTATTTAGTAAGACCATTTTTTTGGGTAGAGAAAAAGTCCACCACAGTACAATTTAACGAAAGTTTAATCATTCTTACATACTCACCCCTGACATTGATTGTATCAGACGAACTAAAAAATGATGTTTACTTACTGCAAACATTTGCTTCACACACTGCAGTGTCGTCACTGCACGAATTAGTCGAGCAGTCATCGCCGACGCCCACCTCTGCAAAAAACATTTTTGTCAATTCGATTTGCTGTCAATGGCTCTCTATTTGATTGCACAGAAAAAGCAAAATCTTTAATTTCCACTTAATTTATTACACATGTGTCATTATCCCTGATACATTAAAGTTATTTCAATACTCACTACAATCATCGTCGCCTTTTTTGCCAGAAAAACCTGTCTTACACGTACAAAAGCCGTTTGTACAGACATCATGTGTTCCTGTACAGACCCTAGTTGAATCGCAGGCTGCGTTTACTTTCCCATCGGCGATGGCAACTGACAGAAATGACAAGAGTATGTATTAGGATTCCCTTCCTCTTTTAAAGATTGAATCAATACATTTTATTCTATTTTTGATGATTTAAACTTGTTATGTAAACATCTCCTTCTATATATATATATAGATGAAGTGGAAGAGACGTGTCATTATATAAAAACGAAGTGATGGTAATGTAGACTCTTAATCCATAACAAAGATATGAATTGAAAATGCTGATACGCTGGATTAAAAAAGCAATGAGAAAGAAGTGTATTGTGCGTTAGTTATAAAAGAAAGTAAAGAGGTTAGAACAGTTGCAACTACAAATTGTTCTTTTCTACAACCTATACTTATTCTTTTTGTTAAAGTACAATATGACAGTAAAGCAAAGAAAACTAAGAAATTCATTCGACTTTGTCACTGCCAGTCCTACGTTTTCTTAATTCTCTGCGCTCTGCTTATTGTCAACAGCTCTGACTTCAGATAATCTTCAAATAAATGTATGAAAATGATATATATATATTATAATACAAAGGAGGTATGAAAGAGTAAGAGGGGTAGTGTGTATAAATTTGCATTTGTATAGTATAGATCAGTTTTCTGTTGTCTCTTCTATCACTAAATCATTATCTCAGTAAAGTGTCACGTAGATTGCACTGGCTTTATTGGATGAAAAGGAAATAAATAAAAAAGTGTACACTGTAGAGACTTACAACACAAGCCAGTGGCTGCTGCAGAGTAGCCTTCATTACAAGTGCACTTGGTACTGGCACAGGTTGACTGTGGAACACACTCACTGGTAGCCGCACAGGTCCCTCCAGCTTTCACCTCTAAAAACGCAAAAGGGTACAACAAATTTTATTTGTTATTTGGATAATAACCATCAAATGCTGTCATTCTAAATAAGTTGCCCCTCCATCTTCTTTCAATTATACAAATAGTAATAGTATATAGCCATACACACCTACATAGTTTTTATAATGTATGTTTTCTTGTCAGATATTGAAAAAGTGAGACTGGGCTTGTGGTTGAAGCAGTACTTTTAACTAATACCACTGTGATGTGATAACTAGTAATAGGGTTATAGTGTTGGTTCCTCACTTCTGCTCCCTCTGAAGGGGAAATGCCAGTAAACAGATTGACAGAAGGAGGAATGGGTAACTGTGGGGACTAGTTAACGGTTGAGGAGGCCTTACGATGGAGACACAGCCTTTGGCGGTACTGGACCGTCGGATGGACAAAAGGCCAGGAAGGCTCGCCACCGCTTATTTGCCATGGAATCAGTAGGCCTGTGAACCGCGGACCACTTAAGTTACGAAGGACATAACGCTGGGTGAGATCGGAGTTATCACTACAGGAGATCTCTCAGAGAAGGGGAGAGCAGAAGTCATAATACGCCCGTTAATTGTAAGGCCGTGGGACACCTAGAGCAGGACAAGAGCGCTGGTTGTTATTGCCACCCGCTGGACACAGGTAGTGAACATGAAGCCACATGGAATGGCGCCCAGTTGCAGACAGCCTTACTAGTGAGGAAGGGGTAAGAAGGGGTTCAAGTGTGGGCAGGAATAAGTCAGAGACCACCTGTCCATCATGTGATGGTTACTTAGTGATTGGATGTAGCTAGGTAGCAGAAAAGTGTGTAGTGTGCTTGGCCAATCACGAGAGATAATGATCCTCGCAGATGAGGATTTAGCATTGTGATCGGCAAGAAATCGTCGTCTTCTCACCGGGTTCTCGATGAGAAATGTTGTAACAGAGATCTGTTGAAGGCTGTTCAGATTATCAGGGTTGTCCATGGGACATATTTTCTATCCCATCCCATCCCATGGGATTCCCATGGTAATAACATTCCTATGGACAACACTGCAGATTGTCTGCTGTGAGTCTGTCTGGGAATAGCTCCATCACAACTAACTCAAGAGGTGCGTAAGACCCGCTCTAGAACAGAGTGCTCAACATTTCATCACCAGTAGTTGTTTGGTCACATACAGTAGAGGCTGAGGCTGGTAGATAAGTGTTGGTCCTCGTTAGGTGCTGTGAAGCTGGAGACAACAGTCCGGCCTAGAGGTCGAGAGAGGCATATGGTGACACACGGCAGTGCCAGAAACTGATTTTGTGAAGAAGGCCGCTACGATCGACATTAAGGGTTTCTCGGACGTCAGCAACAAAGGAGTGCCATCCACGTGGCAAGATACTTTGTGTGATGTGATAAGGGGCGAGTGTGTGTTAGACAAGTGTAGTGTGCTGTGTGTAGTGCAGCAATTGGCGAGGGATTACGCTGTTGTCCATTGCTAGCAAGATGCTGACCAGAGTCATCCTGGAGAGACTGAAAATTGCCCTAGACAAGAGACTGAGGCAAGAACAGACAGGCTTTTGAAAGGTTTAATTATGCACAAATCATATCGCCAAACTTCCAAATATTATTGAAAAGTCTATGGAATAGCAGTCGACACTCTACATAACGTTTGTGGATTTTGAAAAGGCTTTTTTAGTCCATAGACGGCGAAACCATCTGGAAGCTGATGCAGCACTACGGATTTCCACTAAAGCTCATTGCCATCATTCAGCAGCTGTATGAGGCAAAATGAGGTATGACATTGCCAAGTGATCCATAACGGAAAGCTCACTGACCCCTTCGCAGTGAGGACTGGAGATAGCCAAGGTTGTATGCTGTCGCTGACAATCTTCCTGATCGTCATAGACTGGATCATGAGAAGAACAACCTCTCACAGCAACACGGGCATTCAGTGGACCTTCGCCAGGCAGCTTGAGGATCTTGACTTGGCGGATGACATCAGCCTGTTGTCCCACCAGCAGCATTATGCACAGACAAAGCTCACTTGGCTCGCAGAAGAAGCAGCAGCAATGACCGTCATGACCATCAACATCAACAACAACAAGCAAGAAGCCACACTCCAATACATGGGGAATGTATTACAGAGTCTGACCGTTTCACCTACCTTGGCAACTTACTCAGCAAAGATGGAGGCACAGATGAAAATGTAAGAAGCCGAATGTATAAGTCCAGTCTTGCATTTCACACCCTGCGACCTATTTGAAACTTTAAGGCTTTATCTTTACACACCAAGATCTGCATCCTTAACACAAATGTAAAGTCAGTCCTTCTGTATGGATCTGAGCCAGGGCGAGTGACAAACACCATCACCAACAAGATTCAGACATTCGTCAACAGATGACTGCGCCACATCCTCAACATCAGATGGTCCATGAAAATCTCCAAACACAGACCTGTAGGAGAGAACCAATTAAACAACTGCCAGACAAGACATCAAGAAGCGAAAGTGGGGCTGGATTGGTCACAACCTGCGAAAGCCAGCCGACAATTTAACGAGACAAGCTCTGGGCTGGAACCAACAGAGGAGGTGCAGGGTTGGGAGATGCAGACAGACATGGAGGAGATCAGTCCACAGAGAGGCGGTGACAGCTGGCATTACATGGTCCCAACTAGAAAGGGATGCCCAGAACCGGGTCCGATGGCGGGGTGTGGTTGCGGCCTCATGCTTTACTGAGGGTGAAAACAAAAAACAAAACAAGAAGTGTAATTATTCCTGATACATTATAAGTTATCTCGATACTCACTACAATCATCGTCGCCTTTGTTGCCAGAAAAACCCTCCTTACACGCACAAAAGCCGTCTGTGCAGACCACATGTATTCCTGAACAGTGCTTATTTTCATCGCAGACTGCGTTCACTTTCCCTTGGTTTATGGCACCTGCCAGACAGACACTAGGTTTTAGTATGTCTCTTCTCTTTTAAAATTGCAAATAACACATTTTAGCCGATTCCCGAATATAAAATCTTTTTTTCTGTTAACACATATTGTTATATATAAAAGCAAAACTAAGAGGATCATTAAAATAAGCTGCGTCTCTCGGTACGACAAGTCGAACGATCAGATATTTATGTGGTGCTGTGCATATCGTGGAAGTCTCATTGCCCGGGGGTTGCTGTCCCTTTATAGTAGTGTTATATATTTTGTATTTGTGTGTACATATACAGCTGGAATAGTTTGTCTGCATTGCTATAATAATGGCGACTCAAATATATTAATACTGTTCTTAGTTTGTTTTAGTGTTATTTTGACCGTTCCGAGCAATTCAAGACGGTTGTCACGATCAGGAATAGAGCAAATGAAAGCTTTAATTTTCCCTTGGTGTAATACATATATATCATCATGCCGGATACATTAAACATTATTTAGATACTCACTACAATCGTTGTCGCCTTTGTTGCCAGAAAAGCCGTCCTTACACGTACAGAAGTCGCCTGTACATTCCACATTTGTTCCTGTACAGGGCTTATTCGTCTCGCAGGCTGCGTTTACTTTCCCTTGGGCGATGGCAGCTTACGAAGAAGAGATGAAAGCAGGTACTAGTACTAGCAGGTACTAACCCTAAACCCTTCCTCTTTCAAAATGAGAAGTAATATATTTTTGTCAATTTCAGGTCACGGATTAGTACGGATAGTGAAGCTTGCCAATGACATGTGGCAGGTCTCATCGAGGTTAAGCTTCACAAAGTCCAGAACTCAGCTGCTCTCGTTTTCCAGACTACCAAATGTGAACATGTCCCACCACTTCTTCACTGGCTACCAGTTAAAGCTACAATAGACTACACAAGCTCTCAACTCTATCCTATGGATTCGTTGAAGGCTCCTCCCTCCTTTATTTTACTGAAATCTTGTCTGTCCATAATCCTGCCCCAAACCTTGGCTCCTCATCATCCTCGCGTATTCTATCCTCCCTCCCAGAAACAGTCATATACGGACAACGGACGTCCTCCCTCTGTGCTGCTAAGCAGTGGAACTCTCGTCCTCATCACATTCGCCACTCGGACTACAAGGCTACATTCACAAACTCTCTGAAAACATATCTGTTTACTTAGTACTATCCCTGAATTACTATCCTAACTCCCTGGCAATACTGTCTGTCATGCTCCCCGTCAAATGACGACTCCATCTTACACTGTTTATAGTATCTACATCCCTTCATACCTTCATCCATTGCTTTACATTCTACTCTTTTACCTCATCTTTATGTTGTTCAGTGTGTCTATACCTACCCCACTGTCCACTGGCTGTTATGTTTCTTTTATTATTATTGGTCTGCGCAGAGAGTGTGATCTACATTAGTCGTGTGTTATAAGTTCACATTATTGTTATTAGTAGTAGTAATAACAATGAATAACAATTGCCTACCGCCAAAAAGTGAACCATTTGGTGGATTGTAAAGATAATAATCTGTAGCTGAAAAAGTCTATAACCAAACAGATATTAGTTGATCTACGCATCATTAGATGTCTTGCTGAACCCCTTACTCAGAACAGCGATGCCATTATGCTGGTAAACCACTTTCGGTTTCTTGTTTCCATCATCTCCAATGATCTGAGCTAGGAGGTCAGTGTGGTTTCCACTATCAAGAACGTCTTTACTTTTTACGCAAGCTGAAAAAGAATCTACATAAGATGGGACAAATGAGTCCAGTTTTACCTGACAGTGACCTGGAGTATACTGACATTCTCTGTCACCTTCTGCCATGCCAATACCACTCACAAAATCCTACTTGACCGGGTGGTGCGTGCAGCTAGCCGATGTATTTGCTGTGACCTACCCCCTGAGGGCACAATCTTCGCCCAGCGCAGTCTGTGCAGGTCGCAAATGATTATGACGAATCATTTCCACCCGGGGAATATCCGGTTCTGTCTCGTGCACTCTGGGGTTAGGTATAGACCCGTCCTGACAAAAACTACCCTGTTAAGATATAGTTTCTTTTCTGAAGCGATAGTCTTCCTAAACATAGCTCGTGCCAGGAACAATACTAGCTGAATGTGTCCTTTTGAAGTCTAGCAGGCAGTATCTGTGTTTGTGATACAAGACTTGTGTAGAAGAGAGAACAAGAGAGGAATAGGGTTATATATTATATATATATATTATAAATGTTTAGGGTAGGCATGATTATTCTTACTTTGGCGGTGTCTCTTCTATTATCATGTAACATTGTCAGTACAGTGTTGGCTTACACTGGCTTTAATGGTCAAAAAGAAAAGAAATAAAAATTTGGACACTTTAGTTACTTACAACACAAGCCAGTCGATGCTGCAGAGTAGCCATCATTACAAGTGCACTTGGTACTGAGACAGCTCGACTGTGAAACACAATCAGTCGTACCGGAACAAGTTCCTTCAGCTTTCATCTCTAAAAATTCAAATAAGGTACAACAAAGTTCGTGTTTGACTTGGGTGATAACCGATGAATGTTATGATGTTTAATAAGTTGCGATTTTACCTTTTATAAAGCACATCTTGATATAGAAAAGTATAATTATATAGACATACACTTAAAATGTACCTACCATTTCCTTTTAAGATATTGGCCCAATGGAACTGGCTTTGTGGTAAAAAATACATATTAAACTTGAAAACGTTTGAATTAAACAAGAAAGTGTGAGTATTTAGGTTATGGAAATTCACATATAATAAAGATGACTAATTGGAGAAGTCTCAGTATTAGACATATATATTGTCACCTGTTAGAACAGCCATGATATATTTCTCAAAATATCTGGTCTTATTCCATTAGTATTATACATACTGGACATGAAACCTCATACGTTAAGCTAGACACTACAATTATCATCGCCCAAATTGCCAGAAAACGTACTTTTACAAATTCAAATTGAATTTGTGCAGGCAACTGTTCACACCTTAATCAATCGCAAGCTCCAAATACTTTTCTTTGGGTAATGGCAGCTTACAGACGGCACCTAGTTCATCCTGTTTATATCCTGCTTTTATTTTTATGTTTTGTAGAAAAGAACAGCATCGCAAACTCAATAAACAGCTTTATTTAACTTCGTCACTGTCAGTCCTACAATGCTCTTTGCTCTTTACAGTCAGTCTGTCAGTCGTCCCATGACCGACACCTGTGGTTGGGGGGATCACACAAAAAGACTAGCAGCTGGGCGATAGTCAGCAGGTCCTGTACAGGACGACCTCCAGTCTTTCACCTTCGTAAGTCAGTTCTTCCTCTCACCACCGCGGTGTCGGCCCCATTCAGGAGTGTGAGAATGCGCTTGACAAATTTTGCATTATGATGATAATAATTTAATCGTGATTGAGGAAGACTATGGGATGGGTATTTAATATCACTCAGGCCGAAAACAGTGACTCTGCGACCGGGCTGAGGGTGCACTTCATAGAAAGGGTGATCAGGCTAGTTGAAATCAGGTCTTGTCCTGATTGCTATTCGCAGAATCTTGGCAACGTCTCGGCACAGGTAGCGGAAGCAAGGAGAGTGTGCCTTTCCTTGAGATTCACAACGGTCAAATCTGATTACTTCCCTTTCTTGTGCTTATACACTTGTAAGACCATTTTCTTGTAGAGACAAGAATTTAATGAAAGATTAATAAACTATTAAATACTTACTGCAAACACGTGATTCACATACTGTAGTGTCTTCACTGCACGCATTAGTTGAACAATCATCGTCAACAGCTCCCTCTGCAATAAACATTCTTTGGTATCAGATTTGCTAACAATGGCTCTCCTACTGCTTACACAGAAAAACGAAACCGGTATGGGACAAAAAGGTATTAAAGTAGACCCAAATCACCTTTGCTTCTAAAATACTGTTATGCGTGAGATATCACTTATTTTGCTGTTGTGGGTCACTTTATGTCATGGGTATAACTGTAGGTTTTATTAGAATATATATATATATGTATAATGACAAAGTCAGTTGAAGTTCCTATTAAATGTGACAAATGCTTGTATTGCGGGGGCACTGTCTTTGGACAGAAGAGGAGATGACCATACCTAAGAAACCAATACAAACTAATATAAATGATAACAGTCAAGTTCATTCAAAACAACTAGAGACATTCTGGATCAGCTTCTTTTGAATAGTACTAATAAAAGAGAGTAAACATTTTAAAAGGATCATATCGAATTAATCCAAAATTTAGAATAAGAGACACGAGGTACCTGCAAAGCCGCTTAGAGCCAACAAGACCAAGAAAAATAGACAAATCGCCATGGTCCTTTTTTTTCTTCTGGTACAGATCCCAACCACTGTAGAGATAGAATAGACTAGAAGTTGCCGGTTTGTCGTATTTATAGTGAACACCAACGACAAAACGCCAGAGCATTCGAAACAATAAATCATTCCTCTGTAATGACACCTGTAAAGTACTCGTACAGAAGAAAATGTTAATAGAAGTATATACAGTACACGCATGCAGCTTAAAGCGATTTCATTTGAGTATGACAGTAAAGGTGGGGCCATCTGGATGAATAAGCTTGAATTATTTATGATGCCCATTCTTACGCGGTGCGTTCTTGTTTCTCATTGGCTAAATCCTGATGCATGTACCCGCCTCAGATAAAACTCCTCCCATGTATTCTGCTTTCGATCGCGATCCAAAACAGAAGTACAAAGTGTTTAGCAGAACTTTGTAAAAAAAGAAAAAAAAAACAACAACGCGCAGGTAAATAAAGATATTACCAATTTTTTCAACATGTCCATGAGCAGCCTTTCTTGTAAGTTATTGTCTCTTGTTTTATTTCCTCAACATTTGTGTCTGAGGAGACTGCCATGTTTCTAAACTGGTAGGGGTGGCATTGCTATAATCTACAGATCATCACTTTTCAAGTACCTGTCTTTAACAGCTGCTTTATCGTTCCCATATAAGTTATTGATGCTCATGCCCCACTGTTTGTATTTGTGCACTTTGGTTTTCACAGACCCGTGACACAGTGACATGAAGCAAACTCGTCTGATAAACAAACGGAACTCTTCTGGATGCAGACTGGACTCACCATACACAATATAACGCCGTGAAGAACTCGTTGCACATTGTATACATAAAGTCAGAACAACCTGTCTTCATTGCCAGATAATAAATTGCACCTCCTCCAAGAAGCTATTAGACATCTTTAATCGAGCGACTGGACTTCGCACGGCATCACAGACCCCTGCCTATCGTACTACACATTATAATATTAGTGCTTGTCTGTGTACATGATTGTACCATGTCGAATTTCTTTATGCATATCTATGTTTGTATTCGTACATCTCTACTTAAACATAGTCGCTTTGTGACTAGTGGCGTTATATATATATATGGAGGCCTGTGTATGATTGTGATTATTTGATATGTTATTATTTATACCCTGTGCTTTATACATGCTCGAGTCTAGCTGTGTGAGTGGCTAAATGTGTACATTATATTTAATACATTGTATATTATCATGTTGTACAGGCTATGAAATTGGCCCAGAAGCCTGAATTAGTTAAGACTATCGTATAGACACTAAGAGAGAATGATGGGTAATCTGCGTACAATTTGCTTCAAGAAACTCAAGAAAGACAAACTGCATGGCTGGTTTTTGAAACTCGAGGAATGGCAAAAAAAAAATAAATAAATAAAATAATAAAATAAAATAAACACCGCTACTTGCATGTTATTTCTCAGGAAACGATGCACAAAGTAACAAATCATGAATTAAAGAGAACAGAGTTCTCTTTCTAACATGTCGCTTCCACCGAATGTCTTTACATCCAAAACACTGTTTCCCAGACTGTAATGAGAACTTAGGAGTGCCACAAAACACCTCACGCTTTACTTAAATAAATGATTATACTTAGGCAAGAAGCTGTTGGATTTTTTCGGGATTTATTTTATTGTGAATTATTTTACTTAATAAGCTAAAACTTTCAACCAATTAGATATTCTGTGTTATATTTGAAGGTAGAAAATGGTCTTAAATCATTTTGTAAAGAGACCCGCTTGAGACTGACGTGATTACTTAATTCAACATGGATTTGTGTTTCAGGAGCTGAAAAAACAACATAATATTAAGTAGTAGTTAAACATTATTATTGTAACTTCTATTAATAGTTTGTTGTGTTTGCACATTTTTTTGGTTGCATAGATTGTGTTTTTGTTTTAATGTGTGACTTGAAACTTACTTTCATGACAGAAGCCCTCCGATTCATACACTTTACTTCTTTGATTTGAATTCGAAACAAGAACAAAACTACAGATTCGTTAAAACGTTTTGTGAAAGATGTTTGTCTTTTTTTATTATTCTAGGTTAATAGATGTAAATAATGTACCATATTGTACTTTGTACAACCACAGCATTTCTGAGCGTTGAGTATCTTTGCTTTTTGCTTGTATTAAATGAGCCCACCCCACCCTAAACCACTGACAACCTCGTGTTTATCAGCCTTGTGTTGAACCTAAAGGTGAAGCGGCATTCATCCTTCTCCCAAATTCGTTTCGGTTCAGCTCTGGAACTCAAATTCTTTCATGCCTACGTTTGACGCGTACTACTGCCCACCTATATCAACGGTGATATGGATACCTGCAACTAAATTTATGCGATTGTAGAGAACAAAAGAAGTTTTAGGGAGGAGAGAGAGAAAAGAAAAACCTTGGATTAAGGAGGAGGTTCTTCACCTTTGTATCCGAGGAAGTGCACCGAGAAGCGAGGAAAAAAAGCAACTTCAAAGCAGACTAAATATGGGAATGTCAACATCGATGTTGGGTAATAGATAAACGCAACACAGGGAAACTGAACTGAGAGAAAATGCAATGAGAGCTATCAAGAGCTGGCATTGACAGACAGGAGTGAGACTCTCGCTTACTTAGGGCCCTTACCAATAAAGGTCAGCGAAGAGCATCCGTCATCAAAGACAGTGTCAGTTACCTTGTGAATGACAAGGCTTAACTAAACCAATAGGCTAATTATTGCAATGGCCTCTGCACAAATCCGGCTGTAGTCATAAGCCATGAGCATCCTCCAAAGCGTCCAGATAATAGATAATATTCTTGCAAACCATGCAGTCTAACGGTCGAATCAGTCATTTACAGCCTAAAGAGAAGGAAGTCCGTTGGAGTCAACAACGTCCTAGCGGCGTTGCCTCAAGCGTGGTGGGGAAGATATAACGAATGTGCTTACCGCAATGTGCTGCAAAGTCCAGAAAAACAATAGGGTTGAATATGTAGAGTCAGTCATATCCTTCCAAGAAATGCCAGCACTATCGAACAATAAGCCGAATTCATCGTCCGATTACGGTTATCCGCCTCACCCGCCTTAGCAATAGAGCTGAAAGGAATGTTCTTTGTCTTTAATTCTACTTAATTTTTTTTCTGCAGAAAATACTATGCGTGATTCGCTCCAAAGCACACTTACCTCAATGTCCATCGATGGAGAAGACAACATGTAACCTATGCTTTGCAACAACAACAACGGGTTACAGAACTTTCAAGAAAACTGACAGGGAGTGCAAGTTCCCACTGGACTGAAATTATCAAGGACAAAGGCAAATTAATTGTGATCACTAGTGGGTATGACAAGGCATTCTTCAAGAACGGAGTACAACTTGAAGAGGCTCAAAGCTTGAAGTACCTGGGTGCTATGATCTTCAATGTCGGTGGCTGCGAAGCAGTCTATTGTCTCTCCAAATCACAGCTTCTACACTACCGATGGCCAGACCAAATCGTATATGGGATAGCAAGAAATAAATGACAGAAACGTGTCTATGAGATCAGTGGAATCTACTTCACGCTTGCAAAGGGCTCATTGAACAGAAAGATGTCACAACAATGACATCAGCATTGTACATGGTCACGCTTTAGTTATCAAGGCGACAGAGTTTCCTTAATGTCATTAAACAATGAACACCAACACGTATAAAAGTGTTGAACTCGTTTATTTGTTCTTTTCAAAAAGTGTTGTTCATACAATCTCTAACTCAATGGCTAGCACACCAGCTCATTAGATACCATCTCAAAGAGATACGTAGAATACTGGGGTCACGTGAACTGGCACGTGAGACCTGACGTTCCTTAGATAAAAATAATGGTTGTGTTGACAGTGCAGAGTTTATAACCGAACACTTCCGTATAAAACACTTAAGTCTAATCACTTTCCGCGTAGACTCTATGAGACAGAATAGAACCTCTAGTGTTAAGCCCATGTGAACAGTCTTATAGTACTTCCTTGACGGTAGGGACTATTTTTTGTCTGATAAAAGAGTTTAAGATATACTGCCGTCATTCCTCGCCATGTATGTTTTGAAGAAGCAGTTTGACAGCTACTCAGATACAATGTTATCGAACAGCTTTCCCGATTGTTCAAACGTTTAGTGGGTGTGATGTACGTGCTATGTTTTAATTCAGAAGTCTTCCGTTCGAGAAGAAATCCTATTCTTAAATCCCTACTACGTGATTCAAAACTCTAAAGTAAGCAATTTTTAAACTCACTCTGCTTCTTCTAATCTTTCAGCATATTGTTTTATGGTTTTTAAGTCCCAAGGTAGCTAGGATCTCAAGAATGATCAAGTTTTGAATACTTAGTCACACTACAGGCTATCAGGACATGTCGCAAAGACCAGGAAGACCGAACTTGAACCAGGAAACACACCAAGCACGGTGGTCGGTCTGAAGAAAGGTAAATCAATCCTTTAACGATGGTTTCGACTTGAGACCACTTAACATTTTATTTTAAGAAACACCTGCTGACTGGAACATAAAGTATGACTAAGAGCTGCTAAGCCCTCTGTCACGTAGGCTTAGTAGTATCATATGTATTGTACTGCTAAACATTTTAAAATGTTCCACAAGCAGCTTGTTTTGATTTGTTTCCCGATTGATAATATGGAAGAACTTACTTGTGCCTTCAGACAGACATCCGTCTTTTCTCATAATGTGTAAGGAAAGGATCATTGTTTGCATGCAGGCGAAATAATATCAAGCTTTACAAAAAAAACCCACACATTTTGTAAATGAAGTAAAATCTAAATTTAAACAACTTTATAAAATTTCCAGAGATAGTAGAAAATCATCAATGGTAGATTTAAAAAAAATATGACAGAAAAAAAACAACAAACTTGCATCAATCAACATAGTTGGTATTACTTGTGATTATAGTCAATTGACTAGTCCACCTTCTTCCGCAGATTTATGACACTTTCCATATTTACTGTTCGTTACCTGATTACTGGTCGTTTGTCTTATGTTTGTCTTTTTTTGCTTGCTTGCATAGTTGTTTCTCCTTCCGTTTTTCGTATTATTTACATGTCTCCTACTCGTCTTAAGCGCCGAGAGTATGCTCCTTTGTCAGCTTGATTATGTACTGTATATATCACACGTTTATTATTACAAATAAAGAACATTTCACAATGTAAGTTGGAGTCACACATATAGATGCTTGTAGTGCATGGGAATTGAAATTATCTTAAGAAACTCATTAGACATTGCATAGAAAGTCTTCTCAGTAACGTTTATTACACTTTGATTTGTACAGAGACATTCATTAAACAAATTAGCACATACCGTACTCAAAACAATGGTTTGATCACTTTCCTGTTCCATTCTCTTCAGATATACGTTGATAGATATGCTCCAAGTACAAATGCTGCGAAGAAGAAAGGGAGATAACCCTGTCGGTTACGAAGCTGGTACACGGTTTTTCCCCTTTGTGGTCTTTAGCTATGGGCCTGAAATCCCAAAACATTTCATTTGATATTCCTTCACTTTTCATATTAGTCAGTTAATATGCGTGAGGTCTTGCGTCTAATGTTAATCAGTATATGTTTTTATGTTTTTATTTTTGTTATTTCCTAAGGAGCACAGGGCCACAACAACACCTCGCCAGCGGATTCGATATAGGGCAGCCCCCTCAGTTGGGCCCATGTGGTTCCCATGTCCTTTGCCTCGCTTTCTACTCGCTGTATGTCTCTACGGTATATCAGTACATCTGTTATGATATTTGCTACATTCCGGGATGGATTTTTGTGTCTGCGCCATTTTTCACCTTTTCCTGGGCTATCTTATAACTACTGTCACATTGCGCCATCTTGTCATTGCTTACATGCGAGGTCTGTGTATTGGCAGTGTCGACTTCAAACACTGACTGCCTTCTTCCGCCTCCTTCACAATGTCGAGGTGTCACAGCAAGCTTTTTCTGTGTGAGAATAAGGAGTGTGTGTGTGTGTCGCAGGTCACTCAATAAGTATTTCATACTTAAATTCACATGTAGAGATCCATCTTTTTGTATATTCTCCGTTACATCCTCCAAGTAGCAATATCGAGGGACTATGAAGTCCTTCATGTGCACACTCCAAAACTGTTGCACTCACAGTTAACGGTTTCATAATTGTTTCCTCCAGATGTGTATATAGTGCCCATACTTCCATTAGCTTTTCGTTTTAACAGAGATAAAAATTTTAAATTAAAAAACAGAAGCTATGAATATCGATACTCTGACTACAGTACATACTTGTGTATATGTCAGGTCTTGATAATAAGTCACCGTCCTTAACTGGGGCTCGAGACTGATTTATTAATTTGAAAAAAAACAACTTTCTTCTAGCCCCAACATTTAACACAGTCTTAAAGAATCATATTTACGTTTAAAGTTAAATGGTGGGTATAATACCGTAGCAACGGTTTGAAAATAAGTGAAGACTTGTGGTACGGGGGTAAAATTTTGAGCAAAAGCATACCCCGGAGTCACTCTGTCAGTCTGGCAGAAGACTTGGCAGGGTTACTGATGTGAAACTCGGGAGCATACTGTACAAGGATGGAAATGAACCGATGAGTCTCCAACATCAGGTGATGGTAACCGCTTCAAGTACAACCTTTATTTTAGAAAATTGCTCTTAGCTTCTATCATTATTCTGTGATCTAGCAAGTCATTAGGTCGGTGTGAGGTCATTGTGCGTTCATATTTTTCCGCTAAACTATCCTACAATCCTTTCCTTATATCCACAGATTTTCTTTTAATAGACATTGTGTGATGCAATACTGAAAGCTGAGAAATTACAGTGTGCTAGTTTGTCTGATCAACCACAGATCACACAGCCTTCAACAACTACCTTTTTGTATTTTTTTTCCAGTTACCATGCGAACTCTTGTAAGTGAAGTACTCCGGGTTTTTTCAAATTTTTGTGAAGTGGTCTCAAGTCGGCACAGGAGTGACATGGTTATTTGTCATTCTCCAGACCCACCCCGGTGCTGGATGTGTTTCCTGGTTCAAGTTGTGTTTTGCCGGTCTCTAAGTTACCACTGAGTCATGAACAGGAAACTTGTAGTGAGAATGATTATTCTGAACTTGATCACTCTCGACATCCTAGCTACCATTTGTGTACAGAACATAAAACAGTATGCTGACAGATTACGAGAAGCAGTGTAAGTGTAATCATTTATTTTTGTTGACATATTGAGTGTTTGAGGATTTAACGGGCAGGGTACCTCGAGTACCGGAGATTACCAAGCTACAACAGAGCACATACATCATGCCTGGACAGACACTTAAGCTTTCATCTCATAACTTTAATGTCATAATTGTTGTATCAAATGGCTCATATAGTAGCACTTTCATGATGACCGGTTTCACTTCTGCAATGACTAGTCTACGTACTTTTAGTACTTTTATCAGTTTACAATTTTTGCAATTTTCATCTGTTCTTGTCTGCCACTGGCTGCTCAAGACAATGAGTACGCCGAAAAGCCTGAAGTAAAGTCAAATGGTTTTGTTCATTATTGAATACCATGTGCATTAGTTCTTTCCTTTTTCGTGGTTTTTAATATACAACGAAATGTTTTTGTTCAAATACGATTATGATAGTAAAGCTTTTTAACAGTGAGACAGAGTGTGACAGAGTATGACAGGTATAAAGGGATACATTACTAGATGAAACCAAACATGGCTGAGGGATGTTACAGATGAAAATTAAACAGAAAGATTCACAAAAACTGAACAAAAAAGGGCAAAAATGTGAATTAAAAAGAAAAAAGAGGGAGGGAGCTTCTCAAACAAAAATAATATTCATCGTAAAAGAAGTACCTCTTTGACTCAACATGACTGTTCGTCTCGACTTATTAGGAGTTCTATTTTGTCTAGCAGAAACTGAACGGAATGTAACCATATCTAAAATGTTGTTATTGACATCAAGTGGTCATCAAAATCCTTACTTTTAAATAGAAAAAGTTTGCGCTTTTATCCCATTTTACGTGTCCAGTTTTCTATCTTTCTCTCTGGGGAAAAATATTTCGTCTGCTTGTACATTTGTCATCAAGAATGGGATTGTATAGTATATACTCTTGGGAGCCATAAGCTTGTAAAAAACCACTTATATAAGTGTTTTGTCGTGTGTAAGTTTCCAAGAAAAAAAGTACGTGGGTGTAGTAAAACTTCCCATTTTTCCGACTGGTCTAGTGAGTACAAGGGTGTGTTATCAGCGCAAAAAAACTATCTTCCCAAATCTGGATGAATACGTTTTTGATAATCGTGCCTATGAACATTGCAAAAAAAGTCGAGTTCTTAAGGCTATACTTATCTATAGGCAAATCTATATAAAATATGGTTCAAGTGGCTGCAGCCTTGACAACGCACCCAAACCCAGGTACAACCCTGATGTCATTTTTCTGACCAATAAACCTTTTGCACGTGTGATGAATTCTGGTAATGTAATTGAACACAATTATTAATATCTGAAGCTTGTTTTTGTCTTTATTCCCTTTTCTGCATTCTTCTTAAAAGTTGCAGATATAAATTCACAGTTAAACAAAAGAGGCACTAGACAAAGAGAGCTGTAACAGTCGTAATATGTTTTACATTCGGATGGTAAAGTCTTCCAATGACCCATTGTTGCAGGTCTCATCACAAACATCGCCGAGTCTGGATACTAGAAGGAGGTGGATCACCTGACAGCTTGGTGTGGTATGAGCCTCTCACGGTCAGGTCAACGGTTTCAAGGTTCTGGAATCCACCACTCAAATGGGAAAACATTGGGATGTACGTTAACAATGAGGTCCAACAACAACTTTAATTTCTGCGTCAGCTGAAAAATGAAATGGCTTAAGGAGGGACATTCTGGTCGAGATTTACCGAGCTGTGATCGGGAGTGTACCGACAGTCTAAATCACCTGCTATGACAACAACACCCACAAACGGAATGTTTGACTCGACTGGGTGGGGCGTGCAGCGAGCTCAACTATTCACTATGACCTGTGACCCCTGTAGACACAATCAGGGCAGTTCGTGCAGGTCACGCAAGATTGTGGTTGACACATCCCACCCGGCCAACGCCCTGTTCTGTCTCATACCCTCTGGGGTCAGGTATAAACACATCCGGGACAGAACTTCCAAACTAAGAAACATTTTCGTTGCCAAAGCAGTGGCCTAGCTTGTGCCAGGTCTAACAGGCGAATGTGTCTCATCGTAGTCTTTAAGGATCATGTACAGTGCAAAAATATGAGGGAACATCCATATGTACCAACTTGCATATGTGTTTTAGTCTGAAGTGTGGTGGGAGTGTATAAAGAAAGGGAGAGAGGGAGAGAAAGAAAACGAGAAAGTGTGTAAGTGAGAGTATGTGTACGTGTGTGGCATGCGTGTTTTTAGGGTGTACAAGTAGCAGTGTGTGGGTGTGACTAGCATTTATCGAGTAAGTGGCGGACATCACCAAGTTTTTTTTAATGTAAAGCCTCTAGGTAAATACATCAATTCAAAACTGCCTCCCCTTATTCTCCGATATATACATGCTCCATCCCATTCATTCATTCACCTCTTTTTCTCTGATGTCTTTTGATAAAGTTGTACACGAAGCTTTTCTGAATATTTTTGTAACCCCATGTACACATACAGGGCAGCGAAGAATATCGTTTGATACCCAATAAGTATTACAGTTTTGTTTTGTTTTTCAAATAAAATGATGCTTGCATTAAGAACACTACATAAATAAAGCTGTAAATGACCAATAAACCATGCGTCTTCTTCACCAGGTAATCAGATGCTTTCTATAGTACACTATTTTGCAAAAATGGAAACAAAAGCAATTTCCAAAACAATCATAGTTGCTGCTAAATTTACCGTCCTTTCCAAAGTTCAACATTTAACTGAAGAATTTTTTAATAAAAATACTTTTATCACAAATAATCTTTATGTTAGCAGTTTTGTCTCAAATATACAAAATACAGTTTTCTCCAGACACACATTAAGATTTTTTTCTAAAAGATATCACAGATGCAATCAAGTCAAAATGAAAGCATCTAAAAATGTGTTTTCAATGCGCGACTGGTAGTCTGTCAAAGTATGCTAAAGAGTGTTTATATTTTTATTTTTAAATGATGTCGACTGCGGCCTTTGTGGTGTTTTATTTACATAGTCATATTCTACACATGCCTAAGGTATTTGTGTTTCCTGGTTTGATGTTCTCGCCAACATCTGTGCTCCTGTTGCGATATAACCCAAAAGGTTGTTATTTGAATCTTTATTACGACTTAATTACTCACAAGGTAAGGATACTGAGTGAACAAAAACAAAGCAAAAAAACAACATTGGCGAGCTCTGAGGCAAAGGCTATTTTCTTCTTAATTTACACCTTTAACTCCTATTTTAAGCGTTCAGTTCTTGAAACACTGGTACGAAAAAAAAATAAGAATAAGACTAAATGTGGAACCGAGAACTCAAGGAGAAAACTTCAGCAGACTGAGGCTAGAATATGAATTGACATGTACTTTTGAGTAAAACACTCGGCTTGAGGTACATGTAGTCAGATAAACTATTTTTCATATAAAACGCAAAGCTTATTTATAATGTCTTTTATTTTTTTCCATTATGTTTCGTTTTTTTTTTCAACTTCTCCATTTTCTCTGATTAACCTCTAACGTTTTTCCTTCATATCTTTCTTCTTTTTATTTCCTGCTAATTGTCATTTTGCCTTCTTTGTTTCTTTCATGACATAATTAAGCCCTCCATTCATTCTGTAATAAAACAGTTATTCTTACATTATTTGTGACTGTTTTATCTTTCAGGGCAGACCAGCCGATATCACTTTTAAAGAATAATCGTATTTCAAAACCAGTCTTGACTGTCTTCTTAAAAGCGAGCAATGGTAAATTGTCCTTTAAATTATCTCTTGCTTGCGATAGGAAGCCGGCGGTTGGTGAGGAAGAACAGGTTGTGAGCTCGTGGCTGTCACTTTGTCCTGTGGCTGCTTTCGTGTTGTGTGTGCATTTTGGTTGTGTGCACTTCCATCCTGGTGTTTCCAGGTATTTCTCAACATCTAGCATCAGACTGTGATTACATCTGTGAAGGGTATCCGGATCACAGGTGTGTTTGCTTCCATGATCTTTCTTTGCATTTTATAGGTGTGTTTACCTGGATTATATGCGCCTGTCTATGTGACACTTAACAGCAAACAAATGTTATTGTTCAATTAAATTACAAACTAAGACGCATTTATTGTTGGTGACTTCCGCATGTTAAACCAAAATTTAGACATATCAAGGACTGAAAATAGTGATTACAAGCTGTTCTTAATGATCCTGAAGTCAAAGCTGAAGGCCAAACGCCGCCCAGCCGACGTCTGAATTTTCTTTGAGTGGAAAAAAACTGTGCGAGTCAGGTGTTCACTGAAATCTCCAAGGTCTAGGTGTTGAAGTTAGTTTTTCCTGACTAAAGACAGTTTTTCGCGATGTGGACCATCTCTGTGAAAAGAACAAGGTTCTACATTCACCTGATCAGGAATTGTTACCGTGGAAGAAAAAGAGAAACTAATTTGGAAACAGTTAACAGGAGCAAAACAGCAAACTACAAAGCCAGAAATGGGAGAAAGGCAACTAAAGAGAACTGTATCGAGGACCAATTACATACCAATATACCACGTAGCAAGGTACAGTATTTTTTACCAATTTATTAATTAGTAGGGGTAGAAACTTATAGGCGTTGTTAAGTACACATAGCACTTGACCATAAGTGTTTTGTTGTGGGGAGGGGGTATTTTGGTGCAGTGTAGTCAACTAACTGTTATTTTTTGGCGATGATTATTAATATCGTTAGCTGCACTGTTATTCTGTAAAAAATAGACGAAATGCACCGTTGTAGGCCTAGTATCAGTAAAAGTTTCCTCTTTTATGATGAAAGTACTATTATGTATAATTTAGAAAGAAACTCAGAAAATCCACAGGTTAGAAGTACTGAAGGATAGGTACGACCAGTCCACAAAAACCTACACATCACACTAAAACAATCCTAAAACTAAAGCGTGGTTCTCTATGTTTGTTTTTTTTAGTTTACTGCTTGGTTGTCTGCCTGTCTGCTGATCTGTCAGATTCCCTGTACTTAATGATTCATCCATCATGTAGGTATATACAGGTAGTCCTCGACTTACGACGTTGATCCATTCTTAACGCGGCGTCGTAAACCGAATTTCGACGTAAGTCGGATCATACGTTCATACATAATAACCATAATAACAGCACAATACTGCAAACACTTAGCCTATCCAAACACCTATCCTAACACAGTAGCCTACATCATTATCAATAAACATAAGTACAGTAAAATATTGTCAGTACAGTACACTTTGTTATCACTGTCGCTTTCAAAGGAGCAGATCCTGTCACGTGTTCAAGGATGCGATCTTTATCCTTGATAATCGTGGCGACAGTCGAACGACTGAGTCCTAATGACCTGGCAATTTCTGTTGCTGTTTCCCCTTCTCAGATTGCTTTATGATATCCACTTCACCTCCATGGTGATGGCCTTCCTTTTCTATGATGCAGTGACCTCGTAAGTCGGAATGAGCGTCGTAACCACGAAACGACGTAACTCGAGACCGTCGTAACCCGAGGACTACCTGTACATGTATCTGAGTGCCTCTCTATGTGTATGTGTCTCTCGTGTTACAAATATGCATAATTTTTACCATTCATTGTTTTATGCGTACTTATTTTATATTTTACTTACTTTTTACTTTCTTTCAAAATGAAATTCGCCAACACAACTGCTTACTAGACCATAAACCATTTTTCTCCCTTTACAAAGTTTTTCTAAAGTCTGACAGCATCAGCTACCCTATTAATGAAATCAATGATAAATTCTTAAAGCTGCTGTTATCATAAAATATACCTAAGCATGCATGAAGTACAAAATGCAAATTTTTTTCTTCAAAAAGTTATGTGAAATCTTACTAGCAAAACTAAGTTTACCTTAAAGACGGATTAATTAAAAAAAAAGAAATACACACATTTATGATATCTACACTACAGGTAATAAATAGCACTTGTACTGTTCAGGCAGACAAGTTATTAAAACTGTTAAATAATAAGCTTTTATTTAAGATCAGTCGTGACAGTTCGTGTTTTAGAGAACGCTTTTTTGCTGTAGTAGTTTTTGATACAAACAAGCAGCCTGAGAGAGTCGGACCTTGTCAAATACTCCAGCAAAAAATATTCACCCCTCAATTGTATTTTTCAGGGTACGAAAAAGAAGGCGTGTGAAAAATAAAATGCATTTGTGAAACAAAACAAGTAGAAAAATTGTTTTCTTGATTCCACGCGTTATCATCGTACGTTCTAATTTTACTTCCAAGGGGGAGAGAAAGAGAAAGAAATGAAAAAAAATTATCAAAACAAGGTAGAAATTGTCACTCAACAGCTGAGGGAAAGTATTTCAAAAGTATGCAGATTCAATATATAAACTTATACCTATTACACAGATAATATATTTATTAATACCCTATTTTGTCATGTATGGATAAGGTCCCCCGTGTTGTCCTATATGTTATGTTGACATGAAAAGGTTTGTGCTTTTAAGTACATAACAAAGACTACAAAGGTGGCAAACCGTTGCGGTTTCTGTAGCAACTGGTGTTATATGAATAGGTTGGTACAGAAACCACTCGCCGATTCATTTTCTGAATAGCAAGGCAAGAACCATTATAGGGACCTGACACATTAGAAACTTCTACAAAAGTGGCAAGTAAGCTCAAGTGGAGAGTGAAATGACATTATATACATAGACTCATCTGAGGGTAATGAACCACTGTGGTATTCCTGCTATGCTCATGACATTATAAAGGGGGTAAACCACGACTTGTCCTGGCAAGTTATCCAGAACGGCAAACACCAGACAGGCAGGCACTTGACCGGGCAAATGGAGAGTTAAGAGGCTAAAGCAGTAGAGAGCAAGACAAAGGATGCTGGACCAAGTGGTTGAGAGGATGCCAGATATCAGTCCGCTATAGAGATGTTATTGCGACCGTTTGTTTCTCCTCAAGGAGTAGCAAGGAACAAACTAACGAGTAGCACTTGTAGGTTGGGCTCAGAAATAAATGTGCATTCTAAAAATAGAATACATTGAAGATTCCATGTGTTTCAGTCTGGTGTGGGAAAAGTAAAATGACAGTTCCTAAACACCAAACTCACACATTGTCTGTCTACCTTAAAAGAATGTGTCTTTGCTCGTATGGCGGAAATTAGACACACAGGTGTGCTATCACTAGTCCAAGCTCTGCTGCCCTCCTATCTTCTAATCTTGACCTATTCTCTTTTCCTCCCTGTCAGTTATCTTTTGCTTCTCCATGACCCATCTCTCGCGTTTAACCTTTCATCTACTCAATCGTCTACTAACCTATCAACTTAAACTCTTCTTTCTGGCTGCTAGCAAATGTTACTGGGAAGAAAGTGATTATTTGAATCAATTTGCATTAGCTAAGCAGCTTCTTTAGAGAATTTATGTTACTGAGACTTAAACATGTACTATGTGTGACATCTCCAAAAAACATTCTGATATATTTGAGAAGGGATTCTATTCAGTGAGCCATGAGAACATACCATACTTTACGATCACAGCTATTTTTTCCTTAAATCCAATAAAAAGAAATAATCATCGGTAATGTGCCTTTATATTAAATATTACAAACAATGAAATCATCAAACCTAATGCCAATATAAAATTTAGATAACAATTGCAGATTGACATTTTACACCCGCTTCAGCAAGTGACAAAGCGAATTTTCCAGACCTCCAGGACTGATAACAAGGCGGTTCGACCTGAATCATTTGTCACACACAGTTATGTCAATGTCGTGTGAAATATTGTTTTCAATAGGGGTTTTTCTATAAGTAGTGTTGACTAGGGATCTGTGTGGCAGGATATGGTCTTCACCGACAGCTGTGGAATTTCTTGTTGACTGGTTCAACTTGTGCCGGGATCTGCGGTCCTGTTGCGACTTGACAGATTGTTCTTAGAATGTTTGTTCTGTCTGAGCACTCCTGATATCCGGGCAACCGACTGAACACAAAACTTCGCGCTCTTGAGACAAACACTCTTTTGTTTCTTTCTTTTCCCTTCTGATCGTGGCTTCAGTAATTCTTCCGCAGCACACTAGTACCAATCATAAAGCAGATACGTTCAAGTAGATACGTGCACATGAGGATAGAACTATACACGAATTGAGACTCATTTTCACTTTTGCAGTGCAAGTTTAAAATATAATATCTCACTATAAGGTATAACATCTAATAAAACTATCTTTAAGCATACATGTTTCACAAGATTGATAGCAATTTCTTTTTTTCTGTTTTATTTACTCATTTATCATTTATGGACCACCATCTCTCGTTCGAAAGCAGTTTCCTGGCTATACGCAGGTTTGAAATAGTCTCCTTTTTTCCGTTTTTGGAAAACAGCGCTTTACTTATAATTAATTATTAAGGTGTTTTGTATCAAACTTTTCTCAGTCGGCTAATTTGTCGGTGATGAGTAGGTTAGGCCACAGAGAACTGGGAAAGGTAAACCAGCAAGAAAAACGATAAATACCGCTGCAATAAAAAAAAACTGTCTCCGAACAAAAGTGTGACCCCTGTATCTCACACTCTAACGACATAAGAGTTGTTGTTGTTGTTGTTGTTGTTGTTGTTGTTGTTGTTGTTGTTGTTGTTTGGACTTTTTTTGCTCTAATTAGACTGCTATTTTCCCCCTCTGTAGAAATACCGACAATGACAGTGACCAACTTAATACCAGTAGACAATTATACAAGTGCTAAACAAAATAAAGATAGAACATGTGCTAGTTATAAGATAGAAATTTACCTGTATATTTTTCAGATATTAACATCCAGTAGTACACCACAATTAAAGTAAACTGTAGACTAGAACTAACTTAGAAAGAAAAGTGAGCGCATCGTCCCCGTTGCCCCGGATGAGTGAGCGCCATTCACCTTGACGTTTCTTTTTCTACTGTAGTCGTAGCTTGATATAAGCAAAGACAACCTAGCACATTATCACATATTTAGTGATGGAGTGAAAATTATGTTTTCAGACAGTGAGTGTGCTATAACAAAACATAACATGATAAATTAAGCATATCCGAAAAAGTACGAAAAAGTATCGAAGAAAAAAAGGGACATAATTATGTGCTAGCTGACATCAATAAGCATTAGGACTTGCAGTCACATGGCATTTAGTGCCAATGATCTCTACATGTGGAAAATAGAAGAATCCTATAAGAAAAGCTCGTTGATGGACCTCCTTTGTATGATCAAACTGGTGGTAGAATCTACAGATGCTTGCACTCAAGGGAAGTCAGCACACTTTCTGTTTTCAATGTTAGGATGCAAAAGACAACTCATTTTTATCAGGAAGGACCATACAAATATGAAGACCTTTATTGCAGCCTGAATTCGTGTCTTATACGCAGTTATAAATCAGCCCGAAACTATATTCGGACATTATTTACAATGTGTCTATCCACCCTATCGTTTCAGTGATATCTTTACTATTCCGAGAACCCACCTTACATCACTTAACTAAGGAACATATTGTTAGTAGCTGATGAACAAAGGAAACGCAAGTTATGTGATGCTTCGAGAGGCATTAAATGTTATTATATATATATATGTAGTCTCATACATACGAAATTTTACACTTGAGTCAGAATGTCAAAGAAAAGAAAGGAATGGGGGAAAGAAAGAAAACAGAAAAATTAAAACCAATGTTCAACTAAATAAAAAGACCTAATTGTGTTACTGCAATAGCTGTGTCAACAATTTTGTGGGAAAGTATGTTTCTGTGTAAAGCTTTGCAGTCACTAGTCGAAGTGTACTTCCTTTGTGCACAAATCTTAAACAAATGATTTGAGAAGCTATTATACTCCTATTAGAAATGTAACTTTTGTAAAATTTCAGGTTGGTTACATTGAGGTTTGATGGATTCTTGTAGTCTATTTAGACGTACAAGGGTCATGTCATTCAAGTTTACCAGAAACTGATTAAAGTTGCAGACACATCAACCCCAGTTAGCTTGATATGCTCCCCGAGCTGGGTATGTCGGATGCTAAATAAATCCACGTCGACTTCCCCAAAGTGTTTAAATAGCCAGCAATTATCAAAACTGCACCTTTCCGACGACTATCTCCCATCTAGCATAAATATGGCGATAATCATGATTAACTACACACTTTTATTTACTCACCCTCGATGAAATTTTGTAATCAATTTTAACTCAGATCAGGTTTTCGTCATTTACTAATTTCCGGTGACAATATTACACAATTGCAAGTAGTCTACAAGAATTAACATAATTTTCTATAAAATTCTTCACAAAAGTAAAATTTCTATAATAAATTCCATTATGCATCTAATAGTTGGATGATTATCTTATAAAAAACAAAAAAAATCCTCTAAAAAATTAATAACACGATTTAAAAAATGATACTTTTATTTGAAAAGTTAAGTTGTTATTGTTTCTTAGGTCATAGAATTTCCGAAGATATTTTCATGACTCATCACACTTTTATGTTCAAAGTTATCTGTACTAAAGAAAAACCCGAAACTGAAGAAGGGTTAAGTTAATGTGTGTCTGTTCGAAAAAAACGTAGGAGCTTTCTTGAGCAAACAAATCAATACGTATATTAATACTGAACTTTTTCACCAAGACTATATTCATTAAATTCATAATCTGAAAAAGCAGACTCGATAATCAGCTATATATATATTCCAGTAG
>SRHC01001558.1:192840-215088 GCA_004794325.1 Pomacea maculata | reverse complement strand
ACTGTTAAATTTAACTTTGTAGTATTTTATTTCTTGTTAGGTTCTGTACTTTCTCTTCCCATGCCTCGCTTCAACGATTCATATTGCTCAACGATTCATATATGCTACACCGTCAACAAAACTTAACAAAGGTCACTGGGTCATCACATGAGGAAATGACGAAAGTTTTCAGAATTGATGACGAAAACAATAGGTATGACGTGGAGAGAAAAACTGTTAAAGACTCCATTTTGTAACTTGCTGTAAGTAGAAAATCTTTTCTACAGTAATAATTAAGGTTTAAGTTGTAGATGAAACATTTTAAAACATCTAAAAGACATTTTTTTATAAACCTTTAAGCATTATTAAAACATTTAGCGTAATAGTAATAGAAACCAAGATGTATTTTAAAAAAAATTTATAGAAGTTTTACGTTTGGCTGTCATGAGAGTCTAGTGCTACAGTCCATCAGTACACAGGGCGGTGTAGCTAGACTGTTGAGCAAGACTCGATGTTGAAGCGATCTCATGCGTAGAAACTAAGGATCTTTTTAAATCAAAACCATTAATAAAGCGTGAGCTATATGTGTTTAGCCTTTTCATGTTATTTTTATTGAAATTTTATGTTTCACATCTAATATTTTATAATTTTGAAATGACTTTTCTCTTGATTTGTAGAAAATGCCCAGTCGAAAACGAATTCGCATTGAGGAGGAAGAGGAGGCGAAGGTATGAAATATGCACGTGTATGTCTTTTACCGTCGACACCCACCAAATCACGTCGACATTTCACTGCATGCGCTTGTACTAAACTTCTGATCTACACTCTATAATTAGCTTTTCGAGTCCCCAGCATGTATCACCCCAATGAAAAAACAACTCGAGGCAATTTAGTATGTTTAGAAGATTACTATAATTTACCACAACATAAAAAGGGAATGCACAAGAACAAGTACATTTGCAATACGTTGTTTCCCTAACTTAGCTGGTTCTGTAGGTCGTACCTACATTATGTTGTCGTGTAGGTCTGTAGGACATAAGTTGCTCTCTAGGTAAGCGCACTCGCTCTTTCGGGTTGGAAAGCAAATAGTGCTGAAAGTGTGACAATGTTATTGTTTACATGTAGAAAACTGATTTATATTGATTTGGATTCTCCCTCTCGCGCACACATACACATCCAATGTACCCCCACACACATATGCATGCCTAGAAACATTAATTGTCTTTTTATTATTATTTACAGGCGGGTACAAGCACAACAACGGAAGATGCCTTTAAAATCGCCCCGAGACAGTTGCCGATGTTAAAAGTATTAAACGACCTTATGGAGCAAATAGTGTCGGAAAAAGCGCAGAGAGATCTGCATTTAGAATTTCATAGAAGAGCAAATGAAGTTCTAGATGCAGAAAAGGTAGGAGGCTTAAGTTTTATTTTATTTCGTCCTCGTTTAAATTGATAAGCTGATGAATCACGTGGTATGACTGTTGTTTTATACCGCCTCACTCTTACCTTCGCAGGCTCAATCAACTGAGCGTTGCAGGCCCGCTGTCGGTACCGCTTCACGCGAGACCAGCGGTGAGGCCGTCACATCTGACGGCGAAGACGAAGCCTGATGCTGTTGTGCGTGCACTCGGCGACACTTGATGGCATGAAAAAAATGTGGCTGTCATGGCTGCTTAAAAGCCTTGACTTTATTTTGTTGTTGGTTCTGAGTGTTGTTTTTTTTAAATAAACCTTTTAAAAGGTGAAAAATGTCAGCTCTGTTATGGCAATGTCAACATGTTAGTGTTTTCTGGAGAGAGTCATGATTGAGAAATGTACAACACTAAGAAATTTTAATTTTTCTGAAAAACTTATTTTATTTGGTGTACATGACAACATTTGTACAAAGATTTGTACGGATAAAGTGTTAGACCTAATTATCTTGTTAGCAAAATATTACATTTATGTATGCAAATGGAAAAACGATATACCCTCTATACATGCCTTTTTACTGATTGTAAAATACCGATATAATACAGAAAGATACCATAGTATTGTAAGTAGTAAATTGGACCTATTTGAAGCTATTTGGAAACCATATCAAAAATTAGTAATATAAGCACAGTTAGTGGAAGCTAGGATGTTCTTTTTCATCTCTTCTCCTCGTCTTTCCTCTTTATTCTTTTCCCCCCTTCTATTCTTTTCCCCCCTTCTATACTGAATGAATGCAGTAATTAATGTATAAATGTCATATATGTTGTATTATTGAAAAATAATAATAAAAAAAAAAGAAAAATGTCAGCTCAGCATGTGGAAAGGTTTGTTTCCTAATAATAGTTGAATGACTTGTAATAGCTAAGCCTATTCACCTGCTGAAAACACCTTTCTTTTGCCTTGCTCCTGTAGCTGTCTTCCCATCCACATACCTGCATACTATATACATACATGTATACATAATACCTCTAAGTGCTTTCTCGCTCGTCTTGTGTGCCCGTGCTTGTTTGTTAGTTTGTCAGGTTACCTGACCATTTTGTTTGTCTGAGCTTTCATGTATGTGAACATACTCCAGCTGAGTCACAGTCATTGTGTGTTCACAAGTCCCCCCTACACACACACCCAGTCCCCCTACTCCACCTTGTCGAGAGGTTGGAATACAGGAGGAGAGATTAATGTCTGCTGTAGAAAGTCGTAATTCAAGCTCTAAGGCGATCAAAACCCGACTGTGGTCTTCATTTACTTTCTTTATGTGCCTCGTAGCAGCACTGATCTCATTGTGTCACACGCACTCACGCAGGCTGTTGGTGGAGGCCTGGAGGGCCGAGGGCCGAGTTTTGCTTGTCAAGCGGTTTCAACAGGTGTGCAGGTACACAGTCGTCTGCCGGCAAGATGTCCGCCAGCACAAGGGGCCCAGACGGTGGGGTGGGGTGGTACAGCGCGGTGCAGTCACTGGTGGCAGTAGCTTGGCGCTCACCTTCAGTGGACCAGCCGCTAGCGACTGACGCTCAGGTAAGGGGCTTTGCATCCATAATCCTACCTGGCCGTTCTCCCGGGTTGTCGTTCTTGCCAAGACCCCTTTTGACTGGGGTCGACCCCCTGCGGTTTTGCGCGTTGACACTTGGCGCAGACGACAGACGACAGCTACTACTTTCGCCCTGATTCACAACGGCGGTGTTGTTATTGTCCTCAGCGGTCTCCTTATTGTGTTTTATTGCCATGTATTACAATTCGTGACATACCCCGGGTGCCACTTTAGAAACGTGATCATAGCAGTTGCAACTTGACACCGTGCAAAACTTTTTATTATTATTTTGAAATGACTGAGCCTCGCACTCAGGTCAAACCATTTAGGCAACAACTGGCTGATTTGTCAAATAGTCTCACCTCTCCTAGAAGTTTTTCTGATAAACATAAACACACCTACACTATGATATCTGTATATAGATGTTCCTATAGAGTTGTGGATCTCTTTCTGTGTACGGTGATGTTCGTAGACCTCTTTCTGTACGCGGTGGTGTTGGTGTGCACATATCTCCCGTGTGTCCATACCTCGAGAAGGATGGGGGGGGGGAGGTACAGTTGTCTTGTCATGTTGAGAAATAAATTAGGGGTGTAGTAGTCATAATCACCATGTTTAGCCACACGTTAATTGTCATTTTGTGTCGTTGTCGCCTCACATAAATTACACCACAGTCTTTTGTTGTGTTGTAAAGCCTGGACCTATATACAATAAAAGTTGCTGCCTAGACAACTGGACAGTCACGTGTCTCAGCATGGGGAGGATCTTCACTATCAGCGCATGATGCTCTTCTGTGGTGGCGAATGTTTCTCGTCCAACTCCTCACAAAATGGCAGCAAATGATGGCGGGCAGTCGCTTAATTGCTGAACAGGAGAAAACAATTAGAAACAGGTTTTAAGCATTTCGCGTACCATCCAACGAGTTTAAATCCTTATTTAGACATATCGCCATCTTGAAACACATCTCACGTGCCCGTTATTACAACAGTCTCTACTCCACCACCGCCGCCACACCCAGGTCATCACCAGGATCCAGCTCCGGTCTTAGCTTCACGATTGTCTTAATTTAATTTTTTGTTTTTGTTTAGATAATGTACTTTCTAAAGTGATTCCCGATAAGTTTTATAAACTATAATGATCACACTCGCATCGTTAAACTGCAGGGTGTAACAACAATAACAACATGAGCTAAATGTCTGTGTTTAACACAGAATTACTGGCAGTCCAGGCCTTGCAGACTCACAAGATGTTTGATGGACTCGCCAAGGGCGCTGTAGAGACAAGCAGGGTGAGCACCGCTCGCCCACGACCACACTGTCAGCTGGGAAACAATAGAAACACTTGAACAAGGACTCGAGCCTTGCACCCAGCTTTTAAAACAACACGATAATTCAAGTGCGACACCATTGTGAGCCCCTGACAGGAGCCAGACCCCTGCACTCCCAGCCATACATCTACCGTATAGACTATAGGGAGTCTGTTCTCTCCTGCCAGCGGCTACACTTTGCTGGAAATGTCAAGTTGTCTGCGATAAACATGGAGCACTTAGCTTGAATAGTGGGGCAACAAAGGGCTTAGGAATAGGTACAAGCATATTTATGTTTACTACTTCGCGCACAAAAAATAAGCAGCCATTGATTTGTTAAAAAAAAAACTGAGAAGAAAGCAAGATTTGTAAATAGAACTTTAAATGTGAATGTGTTTACATTACTGTGTTGATAATCGGAAGCAGTATGAGATGTAATATGTAACGATCAGCTGCACATTAAATTAATTTGAAATGTACAATGAAAAACTCAGTTGTTTTAAGGCTGCACAGTTCTGCCCGTTGTCCCATCTGTCTTATTATCACACCTTGTACCCAGAACAACACCCACACACTTTTTGTCTGTCAAACACACCCCCACTTCCATCCCCACAGTTACAGCAACTGTCGCCGAAGTCGGGCAGTCAGTTGGCAGACAGCAGCTCCACTCGGGTGCTCTCTATGCAAGTATGCAAACAATGGTCAAGCACCCCACAATACCCCTTTGACTTGACATGCACGCATACTCGCACGCATACATACGCATCTGCACACATACGTACACACACATATTACATGCACATACACACACATATTACATGCTCACACACACACATTCTAATGAGTCACACGCCTGTCGACTCGGTGTAAACACGACAGAACTTGGTTACAAACAAACAACACGTGGGGAAGGACATCACCCAGGGACACTTTCCCGCCTCCGTGGGAGTAGGGGAGTCCCGGGGCATACCTCACGAGTCCATCGAGTGCAACCCTCCACAGTCTGAGGTCACAATCTTGCCCCCATCAGCACCCTGCACTCCCTCCTCCTGTCACCATGGCGCCCGGTCTGTCCGCCTGCAACATTCCGCAACCTGCTGCACGTGCGGAGGATGCCAGCAACACCAGCTACAACAACGCTCGCCAAAAGCTGAACACAACAACTTCTCTCTCCTCTATTCTCGTTTCAAACTGCTATCTTCAAGAGATTAAACAAAATAAAGGGTGTGACAGACATTTCCTCACATGTCATTAAGATTTGTCTGTCAGGAAGGTCATCAAGTGCACGCCATCCCTCGTGATGCAAGCACAACACACACGTGTACAGGGTGTTCACGTCTATACACACAACATCCTGAAGTAGTGATCACAGGTCATACAGATACCCCGGATACATTGCATGCACTGGTGTATGGCGGTCAGTATGTCCTGCTGGACTCAGTCAGATAATAAATTTCTACTCCTGTCCTCAGTCCGTAACTTATTGTAAACTCTTTCCTTGTCTATCGCTCTAAACTGTTTAAATTAATATTTTCACAGAACTGAGCAATTTGTAATCACACCAAACACTTATTAATAACAACCATAACAATATCAACTACACAGTAGTTTGAGGATGCTAACGACTAAATGCAATGGCTGGGACTTCAACTCAGATCACTCGATGACCCCCACACCCTCATAATGGAGGGAGTGTGTGTTCTTCCAGGTTTGTTCCCTTCGTGTTTTTTTTTTTTTCAAGGGAACGCAGGAAGTTTCATTGTTAGTGTTGGTGCAGCTCCAAATCTAACCCATGGGTGGGCAAAGTTTCCGTTTTGCGGGCCGGTGACAAAATTCTAAGTGATGTGGGCCCGTAAAATCCCCCCCTCAAAAAAAAAAACAACAACAACAACAAAAACCAACCCAGGCCAGGTGACTACACAGCACACCTAGTGATAGTGGAATGAACAACAATGAGTACCTAACGGCGCTCACTTGCCGAATTTATTGTGTAAAGTGAAGCTGTAAGAACTGGCTCACAATAAAACTTTACAACCAGCCCCCCACACACACGATGCTCACTAACGACTCCATCAGACATGTCAGCTCGTTATTTGTTACCTCTGTACTTTGTTTACAATGTTACTGACTGTGATTTCTACAACTGTCGTACTTGATAAATTACATTTCAGTCAACCTACACCTATCAGCGCAATCTAGGTTGAATAACAAAATCAAATAAAAACAAATAAAAACAAATGCACTTCATTTTGGCAGACGTGTCAGTCCCAAGCCACCCGCGGGTCGTGCTTTGCCCACCCGTCATTTTTTCTAATGGATGATCCGTTACATGGTCAGTCTCAAGCGAGGGACTTAGAGATGTTAATGGTTGCTATTTATAACTCGGTCAAAAGTTCAAAAACTTTCAAACTTTCGTCTGCGCCAACTCCTTCCCTTTCTGCTTGAGGAAGCAGGAGAAAGGTGCACCACCTCACTAGGCGTCAGTCGGGTGGTTAATGATGCCAAGCGGTTAGCTAAGTTATTTGTAACGATGTAAACAATACTTTCACCTTTCAGCTGTAATGTTTCTAGTTTTGCAGTGTAGTCAACGATAGCTAGTGCCCAGTAACATGTGCCCCCTGATTGTCCACCACATTCCCTCCCACTGTAAACAAAACAACAACAACACACGTCGATCGACTGCGTTTGTCCCTCCCCTGTAACCCTGACCTTTCCCCTTCCGAGGAACCCACCACAGCTCCAGTAAACTCTGTACCCTCCTTAGCTGGGTGTCACTCACTCACTCACTCAGATTTGAACACACCACCTTTCAGTCTTCAGACCTCGTTGCTAGCCACCAGGCTATACAGCCGTTACCAAACAACGTGTCTAAAGTTCGTGAAGAAGTCAAGTTCGCCGTTTACAATGAACAAATCCGCTGAACCGAGACGCACACGCCCCAGAACCGGTGACGTCATCGACAACGAGGCTGCTGTTAACGAAGATGACTAGTGCACGACGGACCACAAACACCCTGCTACTGTCCCCCTTGGTACCTCCAACTGCCAGGAACACACACGTCATACTCAATGGAGTGAACAAGATCGGAGTGACAGACGGCAACAACCTACCCGATCCTCTCCCCTCCAGACATCATTGTACGCGTGGTCAGAGTTGCCTGCCCAGTCAATGGAGGACATCGAAAACGGACAACAGTACCCTACAAAGAACACCAACAAGAAATAAGTGACAAGATGGCCGGCCCTCCACAGTTCATGACAATTGCTATCGCATAATGTCGGGGACTTTGTGTGGACGGCAAGACACAAGCAAGACAAGGGAGAGAATAAGTTCCACTGACCCAGTGACTACGCGACACGAGGTGTCCGTGCTAACGGTCAGCAGGACACAGCACGGGACTCACCCGTGAAAATATTTCACATCTTCAACTGCGACATCGACGGTTTGCTCGTGACAACACACAAAGCATTAACGTGTTTGTTATTGTGTCTTACAGACATTACTTGACGTCAGCAGTACACTGCAATGTTTCTCTGACTTCCAACGATACTTCAGTCCTGCTTCTACACTTACATCGCAAGGAAGAGCTGCCGGCCGATATCCTTGTTTTAGTAAAAAAATGTATTTAATAAATTTTTGCATAGACTGCAGTGTACGGTTGACAATTTGATTTTATTGCAATTTGACACCAAGTTTAACGAGACAAGTTCTGGACATGTTGCCCTCTCTAAATGCCACTCTGTGTGTTTAGCATGTGTGTAGACACTTTATAAATGCAATGAACTCCTCCATCGATGTGTGCATACTAAACAGTCACTTGCTTTCAACTGTTAAATTATACATCATCTGGGTTATCAGTGTAATAATGTAACGAATTAAACACAACCTTAGACTGAACACAGGCTATATATTGTCAATATTTACATTTCAAGACTCAAGGCTCTTCATTTGTCTTTGCACTCTGGGCACTTCTAGTGCCAACCCACATGCAGGTATTCACCTTTTGCATGTTGACTCCTCATGATTTTTTTTTTTTTAGGCTGCGACTGTGACTGCGATTACCAAATAAAACACGGTGCTTGAGGGAGATCTCTACAAGCAATGTCGGAACGCTGAAGTTAGCCTTGCCCACATGTTTATTTCTTGAACATTTTAAACTTTTGCACATGTAATATAGTCACAAGATACAACTCCCTTTGGTAATTGACATCGCATACCCCTCTACTCTCTGACAAATCCTTTCGCCAGCCCCTTTGTTTATTTTCTTTGTCTCCGCTAGTAACCACGCAAACACCAAGGTGAGAGATCGCTGCCTCACACTCTGAGTCACTTGACTCACTACAACAGGGTCAAATACCAAACATTTAGACAATGACTTGCTAATTAAGTAGGTGGGACCTCAAAGACGACAGCTCGATGTAAGGAAAGAACGAGGTGACGATAGGCAGTAGTTAGCCTCCTTCACCTCCACTGACAGCCATCGAGTTTTCCCGCAGCCAGGCCCGGAGAGCTAGTTGAGGGCGATTAGCGCTTCGTGCATGCGGAACTCGGAGAGACCGTAATCGGGAGTAGGTCCCGACTAGCTTTCCGGGACTAGCAGCTACTTGGAAATATCCTCAGTCGATTTTCATGCATACGGGGCCAGATGGCAGTGACTATGGCGGGTGTTGGAGAGGTTAATCAGTCTCACCCGGAACACAGTGCTCGCTAATATTAGACTGTCAAACTTTCCCCTTCACTAAGCTTTGCTGCGTCCCTTTCTATGTTCGTGTTTAAAAGCAAAACAATAAATAAAGGGGTAAAAATTCTTCAAGCTTCTCGAATGCTCATTATAACAGAAATGCGATGACATGGAAGCGAGAGAGGGAGCATTTTTTGTTTTTTTTATCTTACTCGTGTGGTATTTTCGGCCTTCCTCACAGCGGTTTATGAGCACGTGCACGTTTTATTCTCACGAGTTACTGGTTAACAAAACAGTTTTTAACACCGCAACATCTGTCTTTCTGTCTTCTTCGTTCTCACCTTTACACACACACAGAGAATATTTATCAGGTGTGCACCTCATCCCCTTCCCCCCGCTCCCATGCATACTTAGGTGCAAATCCCAGACAGAAGTGAATGGATGGAGGGGGGGGGCTTTTGATCCAGACACGCACGACTGCTTTGCAAGTTCAAATGTCAAACAACAGGCTGGTGACACTGAATCAGTGAATGTCCATTATCATTGCTGTCTTGATGAGAGAAGTGATAAAAGACGGGATGCTGCTTCTCACTCTCCTCCCCTGCCCACCTTCTGTCTGAAGCCCCCGACCCTCTGTGCTTGGGCTAAGTCTTAGTTTTCCTTTCAACTTGGCTTTGTTTGTGTTTTGTCGAGGGAGCAGATCTGGCTGCCCACAAGGGCCCAGCACTCATTTGAAAGGTTTAAAACTCAAACACCATTACAGCGACGCTGGGTGTGAAGGTGGGGGAGTAGGGAGGGTGGAGAAAGGGCCACTGGGATGCTATCAGATCCGTGTTAGGTCGGGTGGGGTAAGGTGATGGTGGAGAGGGCCCTTGCTGCACCCACAACAATGAACGAGGCAAACTCCAGGTACATTAGCAGTTTAATACCAGGCGCGAGATCAAATAATCGGCCAAACAAGACTACAACACGCCTCACCTCACCAGGTGGCGCTGCGGCTGCGAGCAACAAATCAGTTACCCTAGCAACGTCAGTAACAACAGTAGAGGATCATTCAATGAATAATGAGCTACAGGTCTAGAGATTGTTGAGTTTCCTCAAACTGTAGTGTAGCAGAGACAGGTGTGTAGCAGTAAAGAGTCTTGGACTTTATTTTACCTGAGATAGCGAGCACCGCTAGAGGTGCCCAGCTTCCCTCCACTTGTTACTTTACCCCTCCCCTACTCCCACCAACTGTCCCACCCCGCCAGTAATGGAATCACGGACCTTCATTAAATACAGGGAATGCGGGGAATGATGGGATTGACTTTGAAGGGGATGGCGTAGAATCCACTTCCGGTCTAAATAGCGGGCCAAAATCAGTGTTCCCGGGTAGAAAGCAGGTCCTGTCTAGGGTCTGTACCCACCATTCCGGAAAAGAAACCAGATGCCGAGCAGCAGCTCCAAACCCTACAGACATGACTACTTGTCATGAAGACCTAGTGCAGCTGGATGGCAGCTCTCACACATTAACCAACACACCTACATCTGTACAAAGCCGTGTGGGCGAGACATGACAACTTGTCATAAAGACTTAGTGCAGCTGGATGGCAGCTCTCGCTAAGGGTCACAGTCACAAAGTTTATTAATCTAGAATTGAGAGAACATATGATATCACACATTCATGTACACACCAGGAGGTGTGTTAATTCAAAAAGTAAGTTTTGTTGACAATATTTACACAATGAAAGCCGCTGACTAACCCTATGCCAGTACCTTGACACTAGACTAGTCCTGTCGTACCTAGCACTAGTCTCAATCACCCAGCTTCTACATCAACATACGACCACCACAACCTTCTCAGCAGCTTTGCACCCTGTGATCAGCAGTACAACAGTTTTGAGAGGTTGGGGTATTTCCAGGGTACATGACAGTACAAGACAGTATACAGTAGTGAAGGAGGAGCTGACTGACACCGCAGTCCGTAGAAAACACTTTCACAATGAAAGCAGAGACTTGTGGACTGAAAGGTCGGCTAAGTGCGGGTGGGCAAGAGACTAAAAAAAGAACACAATGCGAGGTATTTGATTAAACAGCACACCCGACGAGTGAGCGCCAACATTTTAATGAACATTTCATGAAAAGTTTCCTCGGGAATTTCTGTCCTCTCCCCTATGGGGAAGGGTCTGATGCATCATGCTAGGGTTGGTGTGGTATATCTTGCATTTACTTGTCTTTTGATGTGTTTATTTTGTTTTCTTATCATCAGATTTGATATGTGTACATTCCTGGCTCCCTGCAATCTGCGCCATTCATCGAAAGGTCTCAGTCTCTTCCTGTCTGTGAGGTGAGTAGTTGACAGACAGCACTCGGGTGTGACCTATCGCCACCTCCCCATTCCCTCCACCCCTTTCCTGAGACTTGCTCACCTCCCCCTTTGACGCCTTCTCTTTCAAGCACTTTGTTCTGTAACCTGAGTGGACAGGTGAGGTCACCTGAGGACACTGTCAGCTAAGGTGGAGCAGCCAGTACACTGAGGTGGGTATCACCGCCCTAGTCCTGCATGGAGCGTGACAGGGTCTGTGTTGATGGACTCACAGGCCTCTCTGACCCTGCAGGGGGAGAGTCACGAAAGGTCACTGTTGGCGGTCAGACGACGAGAGCAATTAACTCTTTTGATGCCAGCGAGAACTGAGTCAAGCTTTCAGAAACTAGGGACCTCGAGCTCCCCCGACCCGGGCTTAATCTAGCGGGAAGGATAATCTCTTCTGCTCACGGAAGCTTCCCATTCAGGTCCGAGTGGTGTGCGTGCCGCCACGCTTCCCTGTCACCCGGTCGCCAACACCACCGCGCTGACCCGGGGTCGCACCTAATGCCGCGAGGTCAGAGGTCGCGAGAAGGGTGTAAAGGTGTAGGACTGAGGTGTGGCGTGACTCGCTAATCCACTCCTTCCTGCTCCCAACTTCAGAAGCTGGTCGCTGAGGAAGCAAATAATGCTACGTAATATTTTATTTTTGATTTATAATATTAGTGTTAGGAAAGACTTTCTCAGCATTATTCTCATTGCAAAGAAACTGTTTAATCATAGAGCTCTCTCTCCCTCTCGTATTATACTGTAAGACAGGTACTGAGGTTTATGTGTGCGTGTATTGTGCTGATGGAATTCTTTGAGTTCGATTGATTGACTGACGGATGATGGGGTGAATGTCCCAAGGTAGAACAGATGAATGCCCATATCATGTGACCACTGAGTAGTAGGACTAGTGTTTCAGTCCACGGGACAAAGCTAACATCAGTGACACTGCCTGACCAGAGCTGGACTCGGACTGTTGACAGTACAGCAGCCTCTGAGGATTCCGATGATAAAAAAATAAAAAGCTTCATCCCATGTTCAGATGTTCTTGTTCTTTCTTTATTTCCTCCTCTTCTGCAGTCCTTCACTCTCTCCGCTGGCGAGTGAATCCCACGCAGCAGCAGCAGGTCAGGCCAGGTCACCGCAACCCGCCTTGTGGCGAGCAGCGACAAGTCGTTTCCACTCCGTGAGATTTATTTTAGGCCCTCGTTCCCCTCCCCCTCCGCCAAAAAAACAAAAGCCAGCCGCTCACTCCACACCTCCCTCCCATGTCGACAGGAATGCCATTGGCCAACAGATAGAGTAAAGTGTTCAGCTGCACAAACACTAACCTGTTGCTATGGAGACTGTGATGCTTGAGAGAAGAGAGTGTTCACACGAGGTGTAGGTGTAGGTTGTAAAGCCCTTGTGTGAGCTTCACGATGTTGGTAACTGTCGTCGTCAGCTCGGCATCCCCTAGTGTGACACCTGTGGTCAACATCCAGGACCACTCACCCACCTGGTGTTTTCCAACCCTCCCCCTCCACCAGCATCACAAAAAGTTCATCCCTGTGTGGTGTACAGACGCCCCACCCACACTTCTCGTCATGAAGAGAGAGGTTGTAGGGATTAGTGATGTTGATGATGGACGAGGGCGTGTGTGGAGCACAAACTCCTCTTCATGATTTGATACAGCGTCTGCTGGCATAAAGTCAGTTTGGTTTTGGTGCAACATCCCCATTGTTCTTCACCGCAGTGATTCCGCTTAGTCACCGGTGCAGTGAGGTGCCGTAAACAGTTGTTTACTTTTGAAATCTCGACAGAACAGACAGACCAACAGACAGACACACACCAGGACAAGTGCTTGGCGCCAGCCGCCCTTTAACAGCATTTTTTTTTATTATTATGAACCTAGCTGTGACCTTTGACTTCAAGTAATGGAGCGCACATTGTGTGGACTATAAATAAAGCACACCGTTGTTTTCTGAGACTTCACAGCAACAGGTGTGTGTGGGTGGGGAGGGTGGAGGCGGGGAGCTGGTATTCATATTTATCCCTTGAATCCACACACAGTGAGATGATGTTACAAGAGGGCGCTAGTGTACGTGCCGCTACACACGCGATCTCAGCCCCCGGGGTGAGTGCCGCTCACTCCTATCCAGAAGACTCCTATCCAAAACACCTGGGGTCTGAGCGAAATAGTTGCTCAGCAGAAAGATACAGAGGAAGATAAGGCAGTAAACAAGGATACCAACGACTAGAAAAGGACATTGACATAGAGACACGAGAGGGGCATAGTGCCCTCAACCAGCACACTGACACCACAGGGAGGGCTCTCAACAAGTCATGTGAGATTAAAGGGCCTTAAAACAAATAACACGACACGGACAGGTCCTACCCCACCACCCTGAGATGGGAGGAAAGGGTGCTAAACAAGCACACCCACAGCGGAGCACAGGTCCCGGGGGCCGAGCGCTCAGATCTTATCTCCTTTTTCCATAGAATTTCCTATAAATTTCGGTACCGGAGATAGTGACATTCAAGGTAGACAGGACAGGTGACAAGGGTTTGACATACTCTCAAATAAAATACTTTCACAGGTACCCCTCTGATGTGTCCTCGTTCTCTCCACCATGACCATTTGAGGACGCGCTCCACCCTAACCACCCATCTCTAGTTTGGGGGGGGGAAGTCTCCACTCACCAACTTAATGTAAACAGAGAAATAGCTGCCAGGGGAACGGGTTGCCTTCACACTCCAATGTGAGTCGTGGACACGTGACATCCGGTCTTGGACTGTGAGGAGTAATGACCGTCGTGTCACTATATATCTATGTGTTGTATGTACTAGCCCGGGTCTTTGCATCGGCCGTGTGTGTTCACCAACTCTGTTCTGTTGTTTTATTGTGGCCAGTCACAAACTATTCCCAGTTTTACCTGTAAGATACACGGACCCCCTACACAACCCAGACTACCCACCCCACCCCACCCCACATCACATCGCGGTCTGCTGTGTGGATTGTCTCCCCGTTCGTTTTTTTCCTTGGGTTGTCGGTCGCTGATCCCTCTTGACGCTCATCTTGAGGACAGACTCTCAGGTGAGTGACCCGACATCGCCAGTCATCATCAATTACCTCTGGGTAGAGGATGTCGACGACTACTTAACCCTTGACCCAGTTCACGAGAGGCTCCCAGGGGCTGTTCTGGGGGTTGGTGACGGGGGTAGGGGGGATCTCGCTTATCGCCAAGAAGAAAAGTGCGGAGGGGCAGGAGCAGACGATCTCTACTTCCGATCGCACCAGGCAGTTGATCTTTGAGAGAGGTCAAGTCACTTTGTCCTTCTTTTGCCCCGAGAACACCCTGCAACCTTTATGCAACCTTCGGCGAAAGTTCGCTTCATAAATAGTTCACATCGCTTTTTTCTTCTTCTTCTTCTGCTTCTTCTTCTTCTCCTCGAAGGCTAGTGTTTCTTTATTTCGTTTGTTCTCGTTCGTTTATGCGGTTGCTGTCTGTTTCCGGTCTTCTGTTGTATACTTCTGGAAGTCTTGTATGGTTCAGCCAAAGCTTGTCGTCAGGGTCTGTAATGTCGAGTAAAAGCTTTGGATCAGTATTTATTTATCTTTTCAACCTTTCATGTTCTTTCTTTTTCAAACATCTTCACATCGACACACTTTCCGCTGACGTTTTGTAGCCGAAAATAAGACAGGTGAATATGCATGGTACGCACGTGTACAGGTGAGAGCGCAGAGCAGGTAAACATCGGCACAGTGTGGGAGGCACAAAGGTTTCAACGCCGGCGGGAATGTGGAGAGATTACAAGATTACAAGATGGCAATGGCACTACAATGGCATTACAATGGCATTACAAGGACCTTAGACAGGACCTTGCAGGCTGCCTAACCACCTTTACAGTTGCCATCAGCTCCTTTGACTAAACTGGAACTGGTGGAGGAATGTTCCATCTTGCTTGCTATCAGATCGTCATTGAACACATTTCCTCAAGTGGAGACTTTTGTTTTCTTGTTGACCTGCTTTAACACGCATCGTTACATCATATAGTTACATCATTAACATGTATTGTCACAATATATCGTGACATCTACAGCTACAATGTCGAAGATCAACAAACTCAGGGTCTCGGGGCTGGTTTCGTGTTTTCATCCAGACAGGATATGTAAGGGAGAAGGACCACCACCCTAATGAAGGCAATGCGGGTGGCCTCACCCGTGAGGTGTTACCGACACCTGGAGGAATGCTTGCTCTTACACTGTGTAACCCAACACAAGGCATCTCAGGACATCTACCCTGACTGCAGGAAACACGATCGGACTGAGTCTGGCCGGAGACAAAATTGCTGACGGACACCATCGGGTCCTACCACAGAGCTACATTCACACGGCGGCCCTGTGAGCATCAGTTGGCGGACTGTGGATGGTGTGACAGGCTTTGCACCCTGCCACATGCCACGCAATTCTATCCATGGGTTTTTTTGTAACATTTTTTTTGTTTTGCTTGAGAATAAGACTAAGGTTCATGGTCCTTTCATTGTGAGAAGAAGTAGGAGTGAGAACACGTGACATCAGGCCTGGGGTACAGAGAGTAGATTTTACTCTCACCAACCTAGATAAAGTAGATAATCTATACTGTACTCTGAAACATATCAGGTCCTGCGACTGTGATTTATTACAATGAACTTTGAAGTGATAGTAGATGTTAGCTTCTTAAAATCAGGGTGAATGTGACCTACATAGCTGAGAGCACTTGAGCACTGTTGTGTTTTCATTACATGTATGTACCGCAGTGTAATTGAGTACTGTTGTGTTTTCACCTACATCATGAGTCTGTCGTATCCACTGATACTACCACCACTTCCCACGTGGCGAGGGGTTCACTGTGGACAATGATCTGTGGAGTGCATGACAGTATCACTATGACCTCACTCAAGGCGATGAAGTATCGAGGGCTTAACACAGTTGTCTGGGGAGGGCATCACTATGGTGCTGACAATACAAAGTATTTGTAGCGATGTCAGGGGTGTGGGGAGATGTTCCCTGTTGGTCAACACAGTACTGTCACACAACGGATGACTCACTGTTGCAAAAAAAAAAAAAAAAACCCCGGGAAAAAACCTCCATGGGGACCTTTGTGGAAGCTTAGCTAATACCTGTGTCACCGGCATCTGGGGATGGGTGCAAGTGTGCACCATAGCAACACAGTGCAATTACAGAATAAAACTGTTGAAACTCATTTACACCACAACTGATGTCACCTCTCTCCTCAAGGCACGGTGTGAGAACGGGGAGAGATGAACAGAGACAAATATGTCAGTAACTGTGTTATAACTGGGATATCCACAAGACTGCTGGAAAATAGTCCTTCGCTCAACTGTTTAAAGTCGTCAATAATGTTCACGAACCATTTGCTACAACCTAATATCGAAGTTAATAATTATTAATTCCACAAACTTATTTTAAAAATATCATCACCATGGCCCTGCTTCGGGAAATGCAGTTTATCATCTTCAGCAATCTGTTCTGAGTTCTATTTTGCCAGTCCCCATGTCTGTGAGGATCGGGTGCCTGTAGCTGTCTGCACTGTGGTGTTGTCGACATCGTACAGGGTTCATCAACTGCTCAGTTAATTGACAGTTTACTCGCGGATCGCAAAGAAATCTCGCTTCTTCTCTAATCTCAGTTTCTTCGTTTTCCAGAATTTGTGTTCACGTGACACCCGCCATTTTGCACACACACAGTTACTCCGAGGTTGTCTGTTGATGGGTGTCCGCCGTGATTCTCGCAACGAATGTGGCTTTTGTTGCTGCTAGTGCCGGGTGGATGACTAGTGCTCACTAACCTTTCTAATTTACCTCCCTTATTTCACTGTACTCGCACTTCCGCTGAGCCAGGTCCTGCACCACCCATGTCTTCCTGTCAGATACAAATTAAAACATTGTAACCATCGGTTACTATACTTTGTGTGTGTGAGTGAGAGAGGGAAAAACATAGGGGCATGGCCTTTTCACACTTCGTCTGTGCAGTGTTTCAGTGTTAACACAAGTCTCTTGACAGGTAAAAGAATCATCATGGTCGCCAAAGATCGAAAGGCAACTGGCATCTAATAAGCAAGGCATACACACACACAGATCTTATAAACACACACACACACGTGCATCCTTCAATTCCCCACTGACCTCGCATTCAACTATTTTTGGAGCAAAGACATTTGTGGACATTCGAGTTGTTTGTATTTTACAACAGAAGAATATGGCGGCTGAAATTATTTTTAATATATCTAAACATCAAAAAATATATTTAAAATTGGGAGGATTTTCAAAATCCAAAATGCAGGACAAACATTTGTTACCAGCCTTTGTAGTAAAGAACAGTTTCACCTCCCACACGCAGCTCGTCTTGGCGACTGTCGTGTCTGGAAAGTAAGTGAGGAGCTGACCTGTTGGACATCTATAATATATTATAACCCCGCTAACCCTTCTAAAACCTATCAAATACTTCTAAAAACGTTGAACACTCAAGCTTCAACGCTCAGCACGTGCGGCTCGGCCGTTACAACATGGCGGATACCAAGAGGAGTGGAGTTCTTGAAATGGAGCGTATCGTCATGTCCACACCCTCACTTTACCCCTAGACCTACCCTCAAACTTACCCTAAGTAATCTATTCACATCTCAGGTGATTCTTCCTGACTGGATAATTTCTGTCATGTCACCGGCATGTGGCATGTGTCGTGTGTCATGACACTGATAGTTCTGCTGGTCTGGTGCAGCACTATTGGAGACCTTGCCGTCGAGCAGATGAGGAAACGATGTGATCACGTGACGACTATTTTAAGCAACCATCAACTTGGAAAACCATAAAATGGAAATGCGCAATAGACTTGAGAGAGATTTCTGAGTGTATGAACAGGTAAGTTTAATAGCCACGGCACAACAGCTGGCAGGAAGCACCAGAGTGCAGCTGTCAAAAGTTGCAGATTAGCCAAGTTCAATAAACAAACAAACAAATCATCCGACACTTCCGTGTCACTTTTAACACAATCTCAGGATGAAAATTAGCAAATTACCGCACAACTGAGATAATAATATAGTATAAACAATATTTAGTCACGTGTTAAACTATCGAGCAGTCGTAGGAGTTTCAAACAAGTTGTAAAAGCTGAACTCCAGGGAAGCAGGTGGGCAGACACTTACAACAAAGTGCTCACTTCCTCCCCTATCAGGTTAAAAACTATGTTTTAGTCAAGCTGGCGAGGGCTGGCTTTCGTGAACTGCTCTTGCCCACCGCCTGTCCTCTAGCCAATCCCTCCATCTTCGCTATCTCCGTTGCCCGTGTGGACGATGGCAAACGCATTAGTAATGCTCAGGTAACTCAGGTAAGGTTTGACTGTATAAACCACCTGCAGCCGCTGTGAAGCACCTGAGCTGCAGTGTCGCCGAGTGCACCACACCATCAGGCTGCGTCGTCAGGTGGTCTAACGGCCTCACCGCTGGTCTCCTCGCGTGCAGCAGGGTTGGATGAGGAGCACTCGTGACTGATGCACCCGGTGGCTGAGCACAAGGAAGCTGGACTCCACCCGGTAGTGTCGACTTGTGGTAGAACAGTGTATGTGTGAGTGTATATTCGTAGTGCACCACCACCATCATCACCACCACACGGCAGACGTGGTCTCACCTGCACACTTCAGTTCCGCCAAGGGCAAGTCACTCTCCGCCACCAGCCCGGGAAATTCAGTGGAAGCAGACGACCGCTTGTTTGGGTGGAGATGACAGCGTAGTTCCTGTATTTATTCATCCAACAAGGCTTACCACACCTGTACAACGCCGAGAGACAGGTGTGTTGAGTGGATAGCGGCGGCAGGCAGGTAGTTGTGGCGGTGTTGGCGGTGTTGGCGAGGCCGGTGACCCAGGTGGCGGGCTGTGCGGCGAGCGCCGGGCGCTGGCAGTGTGTTGTTGCCACACCGACAGGACGAGGGAGGAGAGGACTGTGTCGTCACCTCAGCCCTGGGAAACAAGCGAGTGTTGCCGGGTCTGTGTCCCCTCCCCTCGCTGCAAGGATGGCTGTTGTTGGGTGCAAACCAACTTTATTGAGATTTGTGGTGTTGTGTGCAGCTGTGGGATTAGCGGCGACACAGGACCGCGGCGAGGATGAAGGTGAGAATTTCTTGCAGACTTTGTACTTTGCTGACTGCACGCAGCTGTTTGTTTACAGCTGATGTTTACAGCTGATGTTTACAGCATATTGATAGCGTGTGTGAGCATGAGTGTTGTGAGCTGTAGTATCAGTAAGTTGGATGACAACCCAGTGTAGGGCCTTACACACCTTGCCAGTCCCAGTGAAGTCCTGTTGTGAAGGGTGTGATAGTATTAGGCTTACTGCCAGGTCAGCTAAAGGTGTTGCCGACTATAACCCGGCGCCTTATCCAGGTTTACCTGTGTAGACAGGTGTATTTACAGCCGGTTACACGGCGCGTGCACCACAATGCAGGTCACAACAAATGTCGCTTACTTTGCCAAAAGTTGCTTGGCTCGCCCGGCAAGTATGTGTTGCACCTTGGCTAGTGTAGACAAACTATCGCATGGCAGTAGGTGGGGGTCAGTGTCAGGGTGTCTGGGATACGTTTTAGTGCAGCATCCACCCCAAGTTTTAAAACTCAACACCCGTAATCCCCTTCCTTGCTATCTGTGGCATTCACTAGTCGCGACTCATTCGGACAGCCGCAGGTTGGAATGAATGTTGGACAGCCTGCTGGTTGTACTGACGGTTGGACAGCCTGGTGGTTGCAGTGGAAGGCTGACGAAGCATGCAGGAAAACCGCAGACAGCCACCCCCACCCACCACCCACCCCGTCTCGTCTTGCGGGGCGCACGCATGACTGCGTCAACCGCTTCAAAAGAAATGAGGGCGGTTGGTGTTAGGGAGGGGCCGAGGGGGAGTCAGACTTTTATTGCAGTGTCAACTGTATCCCGTCTGTCAAATAACTCCAGGCATTGACTGTTTTGGTGTTTTGGTGCCGCTGTCGCGACCCACAGCATAAAAGACACGAAAGATAAATTTATCTCAGGTGTGCGGCGGTGAACTTCAAAGGCATTTGCAAGTGGACCGATGACTCGGCAACTCCGCCAAAGAAAACTCGTGGCGAGACTTCTGCCATTTACAGGCGCGACACCCTGCGCCCCAACACTTTGCACAAGTGATTCACTGCCAGTTAAAAATACCCTGAGTACACAGTCAGGATGGGTACCCTGCCTATCACCTGCATTTCACTGACTTTGTTTCGTGCGAAAGCGGAATCTTTACAATTAGTCTTACGAGCTTTTGCTCCAGGTTGCATGGACAGGTGGAGGTAGGATGTACTGCGGCATATCATAGTCTTATAAATAAAGTAGAGCGTGGCGGGTGTGTGTCTGTCTGTCTGTCTGTCCACCACACTTGGCATAAACATTCGTTGGGTTACGGCTCCGTCGTCAGTCATGCTTGGCTGGTGTCTGTTGTTCCACACCGTGTTTACTTTGATATTTATTTTCTATGTTGTGGGATAACCTGTCAGCCCGTCAAGTCTGGCCATTGGCCAGTAACACCAGCTCCATCATTATTTTCATGGGCATGTTTGACACACATTTTGTAATTAAAGTAGTTTGATGTTTTATTATTTTCCGTTTTTATTAGTTACAACAAAGGCAATGCGAATTTGAAGTAAGGCTGAGTTGTAAGACAAAACTACTTTAACAACAGCTGTGGACTAACGGAAATAGGTGCGTGGTGGTCATGCTTGGACATGTGGGCAGTTGTTGTGGTGCGTGTGAACATGTAGCAGGACCAGTTGTTGATACACAAGCGATGTTAGATGACCTGTCGGTATTTCCTCCTTCCCCATCCTCTCCACACCCCACCACCACAGAGAGAGACACACACCAACACGCACACACGCACACACGGACCAACACGCGGGAAAGAGGATCGTGTGACACATCATACAGGTGAGCTACCTGCAATGCCAAGGAAAGGAGGGCAAAAAGAAGGCAGAGCGGGGTATCTGTAACACGACTATCAGCGGGGTGGGTGGAGCTAGTGGGGGACAGGAATGTAAAGTAGCCCTACATATAAATATAAATTTGCAAGCCCGGCAAAACCATCCCTGTTGCCAAAATAAAACGAGCCACCCTCTTTCTCCTATCTTAAAAATGTCGTGTGGATGTTAAGGTGTGTGTCTGTGTGCGACTACAATAATTAATTTTAATATCCTGGCCATTCTTCCCTGCACGAGGCCTCAGACCGCAGTCATCGCCAGGTAGCAAGGTGTGCAGTAGCCATCAACTGTTCTTATGACAGGTGGGCTCATATAATACCACCACTGGTGCGGATCGACATCTTTGTAAAGCTTGTCTTCGCTGGTGTGGTTTAGTTTATTTTCACTTTCTTTGCTTACTTTTACTTCTCGTGGAATCGTGAAACTAATGTTTGTTGACAAAGCGACACGCGACACTGAAGTACATTCACAAAGGTTGAACTATTCATAGAATATCTACACAAACAGGTGTGACACCTTACAATACAGGCAGCTGAAGCGCATACACAGGTATGACAACAGTACATGGCACGACAAGTTTAAAGGTGTGCACAGGTGTGACACTAAAATGCACAGGTGTGACACTAAAGTATGTTCTGGTTGAAATAATACACAATACAAATGTGACTTAATAAAATACATGCACAGGAGTGACCAACATATTTACGCTGGACATGACAAGCTACAATACACACAGGTGACAACTGTAAGCAATGCAGCCTGTGAGACAAGCCCAAGTACAAGCAAATGATGAGTGGCCAGTGGGGTGGCCAGCCACCGCCCTATAGGATCTACAGGTCTGTGTGGACGGCCTCGTGTCACAGGACACCAGCCAGCCATGCGTGCAAATATGCGGGAACACCCAGGATGGATTTGATTGATGAGCCTGCAAA
>SRHC01001558.1:170883-189415 GCA_004794325.1 Pomacea maculata | reverse complement strand
GAACCCGAAAGAGCGAGTGCGCTTACCTAGAGAGCAACTTATGTCCTACAGACCTACACGACAACATAATGTAGGTAGGTAAACGGTACGACCTACAGAACCAGCTAAGTTAGGGGAACAACGTATTGCAAATGTACTTGTTCTTGTGCATTCCCTTTTTATGTTTTGGTAAATTATAGTAATCTTCTAAACATACTAAATTGCCTCGAGTTGTTTTTTCATTGGGGTGATACATGCTGGGGACTCGAAAAGCTAATTATAGAGTGTAGATCAGCAGTTTAGTACAAGCGCATGCAGCGAAATGTCGACGTGATTTGGTGGGTGTCGACGGTAAAAGACACACGTGCATATTTCATACCTCCGCCTCCTCTTCCTCCTCAATGCGAATTCGTTTTCGACTGGTCATTTTCTACAAATCAAGAGAAAAGTAATTTCAAAATTATAAAATATTAGATGTGAAACATAAAATTTCAATAAAAATAACATGAAAAGGCTAAACACATATAGCTCACGCTTTATTAATGGTTTTGATTTAAAAAGATCCTTAGTTTCTACGCATGAGATCGCTTCAACATCGAGTCTTGCTCAACAGTCTAGCTACACCGCCCTATATACTGATGGACTGTAGCACTAGACTCTGATGACAGCCAAACGTAAAACTTCTATAAATTTTTTTAAAATACATCTTGGTTTCTATTACTATTACGCTAAATGTTTTAATAATGCTTAAAGGTTTATAAAAAATGTCTTTTACATGTTTTAAAATGTTTTATCTACAACTTAAACCTTAATTATTACTGTAGAAAAGATTTTCTACTTACAGCAAGTTACAAAATGGAGTCGATAAAGTCTTTATCAGTTTTCTCTCCACGTCATACCTATTGTTTTCGTCATCAATTCTGAAAACTTTCGTCATTTCGTCATGTGATGACCCAGTGACCTTTGTTAATGAGCTCAACACTTTCTACTTGCGGTTTGATGTGAGAGACTTCAGCAATGAAGCAGAAAATAGGTGGAATGTCAGTGGATCATCAGCCTCCAGATGACATCCCTCTCTACACTGTCAAATGCCTTCTCCAAGTCCACAAAAGTTAAATAGAGGGAGGGCTGTCACTCAATAGACTGCTCAATGATGATACGGAGTGTGGCAATGGGGTCAGTGCATGACCTATCCTGGTGAAACCCTGCTTGTTCTGGTGTCAGTCTCTTGTCTAGTGCCTTCTTGTCTAGTCTCTCTTGAATTACCCTGGTCAGGACTTTGCTGGGAATGGACAGTGTCATGTGATAACTAGTATAGGACTACAGTGTTGGTGTCTCACTTCTGTTCCTCCCACCCACCCCCCTCCCACGAAACAGGCGGACGCGCTGGTAAACAGATTGTAGAAGGATCGGGTATCCGTGGGTATGGGGTAGCGGTGAAGTCTACGTGGTATCAGACATAGATCAAGTCAGGTGGGGATGAGGGATGGCAGTTGTCCCCACAGGTGATCTCCCAGAGAAGGGGAGAGCATCGTCACCTACACCCGTTAATCATAGAAGTCCGCGGTACACCTGGGCTGGTGTGCACAAGCGAACTCAAACATGGCTGACTCAACTTTAAGTACAGTAACTCGGTGTGCACAAGACAACTCAAGTCCGCTAAGTACAAAATTTCTTACTCAACTTTAAGACTGCCCTCCCCCAGGTATAAACCCTTACTTAGCTGAGTCGGGTGACTTAAGTTAGCACATTTCTGATTTCTTCGTGTGAAGAGTGACAGAAGATGGCAGCGAGACGACTGTGCTTTAGAATGATGATAGGAAGACATTTGAGGAGGGAACGTGTGTTTCGTGACAGACACAATCTTTTTGACCTGTATGATCCGTGATATAGCCCTAGTTGCTGGCACGGCATAAAACACAAACAATGTGACCTGTATGACGACGTTGAACTCTACGCTCGATTTCGCTTTCGGCGAGTCGATATCATGTACCTGTGCGATTTAATACAGGACATCGACCACCCTGGCTTTTAAATTTGACCACTTTTTTAAAATTTGGGCCCATTCCCGTTTTTGCTTTCCACGAGCACTGATGGCAACTACTATGTCTTTCCACAGCTGAATTTTTTTTCTTCGCGGTCCATGTATTGGAAAGTGTCGCAAAACCCCTTCTTTGTGCTCTTCCACCAAGCCGAATCTCACAATCCCTCCAGGTGGCCGTACGGTTGTTTTTTTTTTTTTGGGGGGGGAGGGGGTTTGCACTTCTCTCTCTCTATTTTTTTTTTTTATTAAACAATACATATACAAAACATAAAACTACCGCACACATCAATTTACATAAATAGATCAACAAACATATCTCTAACAATAAGGTGACCAGACGTTTCGGGGGCGAAAGCGGGACACGCGCCGATGATGGTGTCGTCACCGTCAAAGAACGTCGAAAAAAGTGATTTTTAAAGACAACCGGGACATTTGATGGACTTGCCAGAAAGCCAGAAAGCGGGACATTGGGCGTCCCGCCCAATATTCAGGCGGGACACGAGGTCAAAAGCGAGACGTCTGGTCACCTTACTATCTACACAAATCTTTCCTCCATCTCATCATGCCCTACCCTATGAAACCTGACGCTAGTAACAGCATAGGTTGTAGTGGTTTGTCTTTTAGTTGTATCCTACACAAATACCGATAGCTTTCAACATACATCAATAAATAACACATATTTCAGGCAGTTCGCACATTTCAACTGTACACTGAACTTACACTTATCTATACATTTATGACATTAGCTACATCTGAGGCATAGCTCACCCACATATTATCTTCACGTATACAAATACCAAATCAGGGAAGGAAAACATGTCTATTCACACACATTTTCAAGTAGGTATAGGGTATCCAGACTACGAGGAGACATAAGGGATACATGATTTTTTACAAATACATAACAATATAAGTATACATAACAAACAAGCAATATTTTACAATATACCAACATAAAAAACAAACATATACACATAAATTAACAAGCATTTTAAGAATACATCCATCTGCCCAGGGAAGCCACACAAACAAAGCAATCATCATAGAAGGCACCTTGGAGCCCATGTGTCATAGGATGACAGCACAATATTAATGTATATCAAGACATATGTAGTTTTTGATAATCAAGATCAGATATATGTATATAATCAGTACAGTGGTACCTCGACATACGAGTGCCCTGACATACGAGTGTTTTGAGATACGAGCCGCCGAGCGAGCGATATTTTGCTTCGAGATAAGAGCAAGATTTGAGATACGAGGAATCGCACACTACACCGCTGCACACGACCCCAACATGCGGGGCGGATGTTGGGGTCGTGTGCAGCGTCTAACAGTTTCTCCCACCTCAGACTAGACCTCAGTCTGTGTGCTTGTTTCCCTCGTTTTCGAAGCATTTTTGATAAGTTGGGTTCGCGTTTTTTTGCTTTTTGTACATTTACAAAACATTATCCCATTTATTTTTGTAACCATGGGTCCGAAAAAGAAGATGATGTCTATTGAATTAAAGCGCGAAATCGTAGAAAAACATGAGCAAGGTGTGCGAGTAATTGACTTAGCGAGGATGTACAGGTGTAACACATCAATGATATGTTCTGAGCTTAAACAGAGTTGATAAAGGGTACAACGCCAGCTAGGGGCGTTACAATAATTTATAAGCTCCGGACTTCTCTCCATGAAAAGATGGAGAAACTATTGATGGTGTGGGTGACAGAGAGGCAGCTTCAAGGAGGAACCTTAACACAAAGCATCATGTGTGAGAAGGCACGAGCGATTTACGGTGATTTGCTGAAGCAGATCCCACACATTTCCACAAACGAAGAATTTAATATGTTTTTATAGAATATGTATTTGTTATTCATAAATAAATGTTTCTTCTTGTAAATACACTTTTTCTTATACAAAAACACTTAAGAAAAACAACTGAGGTGGTGTTTTGGGAGCTGGAACGGATTAATGGCATTTCAATGAATTTCAATGGGGAAAATTGCTTTGAGATACGAGCAATTTGACATACGAGCAAGGTTACGGAACGAATTAAACTCGTATGTCGAGGTACCACTGTATTTAGTTTAGTTAACAAGTTGTTCATAGGATAGCCAGTGTTTAGCAAACTTTTCTTCGGTTAATTCTAAACATGCATTAAATTTTTCAATTGAATATCTGTGTTTCAATATTTGGATAAAGGGTTCTAACTGGGGGATGACTTTTTTAAATATACAAGAATATATGTATGCTTTTGCCAGCAATAACATTAAATCAAATGCAACATCTGTCTCAAAGTTGTTATTGCATCCAAATAAAATCAAATGTTCACTAAAAGTTATCTTAGGAGCATTTGTACATTTGTCTAATATACAATTTTGTAAGTTTTTCAAAAAAAACATTAACATATTTACACTTCCAAAAAATATGCTGAATATTTTCTTTATCATCTCTGCAAAGGCTACAGACATCATCCTCTTCTAGTCCCATGTGGAATAATATTACTCTTGTCGCCAGGATTCTATGTAACACTCTGATTTGAAGCCGTTTTAATTTAATATCTTTTATATTAGCCATTGCTTTAAATATAACATGCCAGTCAACATTTCTATTTATCCTTTTATCCCAGTTTAAGCAACAGTTTGGTATACATGCGTTAGATAACATTTTATCATAATATGGTCTTGCGCCTTTCTGTATTGATCAAATTATTCTTAGAGTCCGAAAAGGACGAGAGGTCACTGTCTTGACCCATTTCTTAACTAAGTAAGCAGCTGAGTCCGCTCATGCACACCGACGTCGATTCTCGCCAGCAGCGAACTCAGCTGAGTCAAGTTTGCGGTTAAGTCGGCCAACTTAAGTAAGAAATTTGAGTTCGCTTGTGCACACCAACCCCATACTCGTCTCTCTCTCGTCCATTCATCCGTCAGGCCGACCGTTTGTACTCTCTCCCGTCGTCCATTCACCAGCCGACCGTTTGTACCCTCTCTCTCCATTCAGCCATCAGGTCTACCGTTTGTACTCTTTCTCTCTCCCCGCCCACTGTCCATTCAACTGTCAGGTCCACCTTTTTACTCCCTTTCTACCTATTCATCTGTCCGGCCGACCTATTGTACTCTCTCCCCTCGTCCATTCACCTGCCGACCGTTTGTACTACCTCTCCGTTCATTCATTCGTCAGGTCGACCTTTGTACTCACCCACCCACCCTCGTCCATTCATCCGTCAGGCCGACCGTTGGCTTTTTTCTCTGTCTCTTTTCTGTCTGTTTTCTGCCCACCACAGGTGTGACGACTGCTGGCCATTCTGTCTGTATTCAGCCGCAGCCACGATGCCCACAGTGTCCACAGTGTCCACGGTGTCCACAGTTCCCAAACACAGTTCTCTCAGGGACACACTCTCCACAGCCGAACACACACAAACCTGTGTCCCACACGTTCCTTCTCACAGCAAAACACAAAGACCTGTGTGTGGCTTCTCGTTTAGCATGTAGTAGACAAGTCGAGTAGTAGCAGGTAGTAGATAAGTCAAGTAGTAGCATGTAGTAGACAACTCCAGTAGTAGCAGGTAGTAGATAAGTCAAGTAGTAGCATGTAGTAGACAACTCCAGTAGTAGCAGGTAGTAGACAAGTCGAGTAGTAGCATGTAGTAGACAAGTCAAGTAGTAGCATGTAGTAGACAACTCCAGTAGTAGCAGGTAGTAGACAAGTCGAGTAGTAGCAGGTAGTAGACAAAGAACATTTACACTTTCAATACCGTCTGCACCACGGCAACACCAACCCGCCCAAGAAACAACCCGGTGGTCCGATGGTGATCGTGTGGCCAGGGGAGGGCTGGGCCTCCGTAAATCCCGTTGGCAGACGATATTCCGGTACTTCCGGTAATCCACCCTACGACATCTCCATCTTCTCTGTTACACAAACAGACTTTGAAGCATTTGGAACAGGACAGTTTTTCTTCTCTTCGCTGGGTGTTCTGTAGGTAGCAGACGTCCAGTCCATTGGTCCTGGTGGAGGGTGTCTGGTGGACCAGTAAACGCTTCTGATTTAGCTGCGTGCTGGTCGAGTTGTTTGTAATAAAATAGAGACAATAAGAGAGCAACATCATTGGGAGGTGCAATGTCTTTGTACTGGGACCAGTGGGCTGTCACAAGTGAAGTAAAATTGAGAAAGGTTTATTATCCTAGATACATAGTACATAAGTACATTAGGGCAGTGGTTCTCAAAGCGTGGTCCGCCGACCACTAGTGGTCCGCGGGCAGAAGTCAGGTGGTCCGCGGCTGACAGTCGTCATATGTCAGTAAAGTGATGTTTAAAGTGAAGCATTTGTCGCATTAACATTTTAATTACAAAGAACGAGGTACGTAGTTTTATGTCAACTTATTACTATACTACTTTTACAAGAGGACATTTAGTTTTGAATTGTCATGAAACAAATGCAGCAATTTAAATTTGAAATTCATAGTACAGACTGATTTTTAGGCCTTGGTGGTCCGCCATATTTTTACTTATGTAAAGTGGTCCGCGGTCCGAAATACTTTGAGAACCTCTGCATTAGGGGTTACATGACCCTGACACGAAGAAAATGCTCAGTATTTTTTAGCTGTCACAATTATTTGCACTGATTTACAAAGTTGGTCGCGAGGGGTATGTGTATGACATTTTATGTACATTTGCATGATTCTTTTCTGCTGAAGAATTCGTGGAGGAAAATCGACTTGTTGAATGCCATTCAGTGACTTCCAGGGCGCATGTGAAATTTAAGTTTATATTTAATTTGCTGAAAATACATGCGCTGGACCTTATCACTTACTAGCTGGTCTACGGCACAATCATATGCTTTTAAAATGTATGTAAAGGATGTAGAAAGGCCAACAGTGTTTGGTGTATTCAACCCTGCACACCCACTACTGGCGTATAAAGCACAGTGACAGGGCGTACACGCGCGCTAACCCACCCACCACCTGTCAGCCAGTGGCCTGTAGTTGATGTACAGGGTATCCGGAGGGCACCGACTGTAGGTATGTTAATGGTGTAGACTGTATCCGGTCGACAAGAGCCAACCGCCGCTGTTAGCTTGGGAACTGCATGTTTGTCTGTGATGTAACGAGCCACCCACTACCTGCCATCCCATTACCTTTTCCTGCAGCCGCAGTTCACAGAGTTTACCTTGCAATTGCCCTCCAGCGCTGTCAAGTGCGCATGCTCACCGCCGGTCTCCTCATTAGCGCCGCTGTGTGAACGACTTCCTGTTGCTGTAGAGAGACTCGAGGTGAACATCCGGGTGCCGCTGGTCGTTTCCTCTCGTTACGACTCGATACACACTCCCTTCACTTGTAACAACAACTACAACAAACAACATGCCGAGCATGTAGACACACAAACATGGCGATATTTATAGACACACCAGCACGTGCACAATTTATAAATAACTGCGCTAGCACGCGTACAAACAGATATTTACAAGTAGTTGTGTGAGCACGCATGCCGAAAGTGATATTTAGACACTAATAACTGCACTAGCACGCTTACAAATACAATGATATTCACAAAAAACTGTATTAGCGCATGGTGACGGTGTTTGTGTAACCACGAACTGTATTACTGGACTGCTGGCAGACAATTTTTTTTTCCAGTTAACTGCTAAAACGAGGCAGGTGTGTGCAAAGCTTCCGGTTTAGTCACATTTTTTTATTATGGCTCGCCGAGACGAACAGCGGAGAACTTCGCGAGAGGCTAAGTGTTGGTCTCGGCAGACAGTCAGCAGTCCACCTGTACACGTCCATGGTGTAACTGCCTCAGCAAGTGCACCCGGACACTATGTAGTGTACACAGTAGGTACCCGGGCACTAGGCACTCAGTAGTGTACACTAGGCAGCTAGGCACTATGTATTATGCACAATGTACACAAACAGGTACTGTGTAGTGTACACAGTAGGTACCCGGAAACTGGGTGGCGTATACAATAGGCAGCTAAACACAATGTAGTGTACACAGAGTACACATAGGGTACGGTGTAGTGACATAATGGTCACTAAGTAGTGTACACAAAGGGTACCCGGGGTTTATGCAGTGCGCACATCACAAAGGCTATTCGTGACTTTTTCTTACGAAGTTCGGCCTCTGACCCTTTGTACACATGCGCATTCAGCCTTACCTGGTTTGGTTACCAACCATTCAAACCTTTCCCCCCCAAAAAAATGCTAGCTGACCCAAGTGAACTTTTCCAAAACACAAGTACTGTAGGTAAGAAATTCCGATTTGTACTAATTTATTGAAAAAAAAACCCATCGGATTGTGGGTTACGGATAGTGTCTGTTGCGTGTGTGTGTCATTGAGCTACCTGTAGGCACACATCCAGGGTGGCCTCTGTCACCGGTGGTCTTGGAGAAGGCCAGAACCTGTACAATTAAAAAATAAGCAATTTTCAAAATCTCAAATATCTGAGTTAAGACTCGTTCTGAGGTGGCGGGTCACAAATAGTTGCCCACAGCACGTTGGGTGGTAGGTATATACAGCATGCACCCGCACCGGAACATTCGAGTCTTTCTCAACAGTAACCACCTCTCATGGATCTTGTCGCCTGCTGAGCACTGATGACGTGTATTTTTAATTAATTACTATGCTGATGATAATTTGTACCCGACTGCAGATACCCGTGGCCTGTTTCCGGTGCTCTTCAACCTCGCGTCGCGTGCGAGGATCAGCGCCAACGCCACGTGCGGAGAGCGCCAGCCGGAAGTCTTCTGCAAGCTGGTGGAGCATGTCGCCATCTTCCCCGTCGTCAACAGCCACTGCGACGTGTGCGACGCCCGCAGCGACAACTTACTGCGGCGACATCCCATCACCAACGCCATCGATGGCAGTAACAACTGGTGGCAGAGCCCCACCCTGACCAACGGAGAGGAATTCAATCACGTGACTGTAACCCTGGACTTGGGACTGGTGAGAAAACATTTAATGTCTTAACCGCCAGCCTCTCCACGTGCACGAGTCAAAATATCTTTTATTTCTCGACTATTGCTTTACTTTCGCAATTAGCTATTAACCTCCTCACGCATTTCATGAAGATGCCACCTGTCCACCCTCTACATGTTCATCTCTAATGAAGATGCCACCTGTCATCCCAGGCTACATGTCGATTATTCAGTCAGTGAGTCACTCCAGCATTTAATGAAGATGGCTGGTGTTGGCAGTTCAGCGTGCGGCCACTTGCCGAGTTTCTATAGAAGCATCCTACTGGAACCTCATTGCTCTCCCTGTTGAAACAAATAACAAAGGCCTTATTCTCATCCTGTTGTTTGTTCCCTGTTTCCCTAGTAGAGCACCATTCTGTAGATACAGGTGTATCAGGTGACCCAAACCTTACAGAACTTACTCATCCAGGACAGGTAGTCCCATATCTAAGGCCTGCTTCAGTGCTGATCTCGATTTCTTGGAATCAGAACACTTCAAACTCTTGTCTTCTACATTACAGATCTTTTCACAACATCAGTCTGACCAAATGTGTAACTTTCAGGTACAATTTGTGTAAATTAGACCTCTGTAGTGTGCCACTGATACCCGTGTCCACCTCCAGATTTACCAGGTGGCTTATGTCATCGTGAAAGCGGCCAATGCGCCTCGTCCAGGCAACTGGATCTTGGAGCGGTCGCTGGACGGCCAGACCTTCAGCCCCTGGCAGTACTTCGCCATGACCGACCGCGAGTGTGTGGAGCTGTACGGCATCAGGGCCACTGTGGGGGTACCCACGGTCCTTGGCGATGACCAGGTCATCTGTACCTCGCGATACTCTCGCTTGGACCCGCTGGAGGATGGCGAGGTGAGTCTGTCTCGACTTTATTCTCTCCGTCTTTCCTTCCACCATGTCTCTGTCTTTTTCTCTTGTTCAATACTGAAATGCTTCTGGGAGTTCCGACAACACATGACCGACAGTTTCCGATTTTGTCCCCAGATTTTTGTGTCGCTGGTGAACGGTCGTCCGGGGGTTTTCCAGCCGAGCAGAGTGCTGCTGGTGAGTATGCTATTTCAGTTTTTTAACTAGCGAGGTTGAATTATTCCACACCTACTTTGTCTTTAGCTCGACCTTAGTTCCTCTTACCTTGTCATTGTCACTTGAATGCAGAGACCAAGCAACTATTTTATATTTTGATTGTTAGGAAGTCGGGTATGTCAGGGAACGTACTGTGACAAGCCTGTGGGTCGGGTAGCACCTGAAGGTACCATCAAGTGGTCTACATGTGGTCATAAAATTGTCCACACGTGGTTATAAAGTGGTCTACACGTGTTCTACACCTGCTTCTACAGGCACTGAATAAATTAAATCAGACTGTCGTTAGTACAAGCTTCAGTGCAGTTTGTGCAACAAAGTTACTATTCAAAATAAAATGGAATCTTGCGAGGGCAGTTGATATTTTTTAATGCGGGTAGAAGGGAGGGGACCAGGGACCCTGACTGGGGTACAAGAGGAGATTAGCATGGCTGTGATATACATACACTGGTCTGCTAACTCCTCAGTCACACCATCGTCTGGAGTCTCACATCGCTGGCTTATCTACCCGACGATTATAAGAAGTTTAATATTTTTATCTACACCTGGTCTCACAGAAGTGAATAAGTGGAAGTGGAGGGTGGGTGGTGTCAGTGGTTGCTACTTGTCTTTGTGCGACTGTTGGCTTTGACACACCGCCTTAGAGGACCACTTGGCCACTGATTAACTTTGTTATCTGATAACACACCTAGAGGATCCGTCTCACTGTGCTGAGTTCATTTCACAATAATCCAGTCGACATTATCAGCTTGCAGACCGCTGGGTAGTGTCCGTCTGCAACAGTTCCGTCTGTCGTCTGTCTCATGGTCGGAATGTCTGCATCTCTCACCTGCCCCTGTTCTTCTGTCGAAGTTTCTGTCTCCCCTTGTCCTCTTCCAGAACTGAAGATGTCAAATGTCCACCTTATTTTTCACAAGATGTACATGAAGATGCTTGTTGTAATACCTGTCTCTCCCATCTCTCGCACGCACGCGCTGACCTGTTTGTGAAACTTACAATATTAGTTCATTAAAAATGGAATGGGTTATGGTTAGACTCCTGTGTGTGAAGTTTAAAGACAAGTCGTTGATTGTGGAATGGAATGCATGCAGTGTGTGGTTACCGACTTCCACAAAAGAGAGAGGAAGAGAGATTTTCCCAAAATAGCTGCAAAATTAATCAGGAAGTTCTTTGGTGTGGTGGTGAGCCTGCCAGCAGGTAAAATCGCCAGGTGCAGGCTCCTGTGTGGATCGCTCTTGTTCAAACGATGCTGCATGCTTCAGCTGCAGGGGACTTGCTACCTGACCCCAGTCACATCAGCTTATCTAAAGAATTCAGAAAGAAATATTAAAAATTCCCAGGGTGTATAATCCCACTTCACCGACTCGACTCCCAGCTGATCCATCATGTCCGCGAGGTCTTCTCACAGGAATGCAGTGTGTTGACATTCATGTTGACCCAACAACTTCTTACCTCTCTGGCCTCCCATTTATTTTAATGGGGTGAAGAACAGGTTGTGTGTGACTAATCTAGCCTAGTGACATCCATTCGCTCCACCCAAACCTCCCCCGCACCTCTCTACACCATCTTCAGGTATAAACAGAGGGTATGTACAGCATTGCCACCCGTACACAAGAAAACCTTCCAATGAACCACAGAGGAAACCATGACAAACACACAAACTATGCACTCGGATAAAAATTTGAGGCGTGAGCAATACTCTTGATTATGCGAGGTACTTTTTACACAAGTGGGGGTTGATGCAGGATTCGAGGGCTTTGAAGGTGGACACACTGCCAGTCAGGTGTGTGTGAAAACTGAGATAACCAGAGCTGATATCTGGGAAATAAATACCGACGGACAAAAACAACAACAACAACAACAACAACAACAACAACAAAACAAATAAAGCTTTTAACTAAAGTAGTGCAGGGCGGTATGAAAGTACTGACATGAGGCTACCCGGCAGACCATCATGCCACTACAGGTGGGGTGTCAAGTGGGTGTCGTATTTCGTGATCAAGTACTCACACCACATTCCGCTTACTCAGGGTATCTGAGATATACGACTACTGTGAAGGTCTCAGTGCTTGGTGTTCTACTAATGCACCAAACAACTCTTCTCTAGCCGACGATCAGCGATAAGAACAACCGCCTGTTGGAACTGTGAAGGCTGCGATCACGAGAATGGCCGGCTCTCAAGGCTTCAGGCAGGTGGCCACACATGGGGCAACTCTCAAAGGTCATGCCTTCAGCTCACCTTTAAGATTCCTGTTTCCTCATTTAGCCCCGATCTGCACAAACATTTTCTTTCTTTTTTTTGCGAGAAGCAAAGTTAATGACAAAAGCAGGTAAGAAAAAAGCCCCATAGCCTGTTGACAGTTGGGACAGCGAACTTCAGTGGTTCACCGTGTGTAAGGCACTGGTGTGGACTCAGTGGTTCACTGTGTCTAAGTCACTGGTGTGGAAGTAGAGGCCAGCTCTCTCCTCCCGCCACCTATGTTTTGCTGAGAAGTGTCCACGAATGCCAATTGTTTGGCCTGTACATTGCACTCCCATCATCATCATTGGGCCGGACTGTACAAATGCATCCCAAGAGTTCAGTTTAATTTCAGATGACATAGTGGACCAGTTGCACTTGTCTCCTGTCAGTCTTCAGTCTCTGACAACTTGGGTCCTCAGTGGTCAAATTTCTATTTATTTTACTCATCACATTTAATCTCTCAAATCGGAAAGGTGTTGTCAAGGAAAATGTCACATTTAGCTTCCAAAATCAGGATAGTAAAGCTTATAAAAAATAGAAAACTGCAAGGTTGTATTAAACTCTCTCAAGATTGGTGAGGGGAACAGAGATTTGACACCTGACAGGTGACTTCGCTACCTGTTTGTATAATTTGTGTGATTAGGAAAACAGCAAAACTTCTTATGGTCTTATTTTGTGATGCTAGCAGACCAGCCTGGCCCAGTGTCACCTCCATGGTGTGTAGACCATGGAATGTAATAATTATGCCTTAGTTTAAAACATTTTGTGCTACAAACGTGTTAAGAGTACATGTATAGCAAGTAATAATCTATTTGTGGACTTCAGACATCTACAGACAAGTTGAGCCCCTGTATAGTTAGTTAGTAGCTACTTGTGGACTGGAGACACCCAGACTGGAGGTCCGTGCTTACCACTTGCATGAGGTCCCTCCCTAGTTCTGAGCAAGCAGGTGGCGAGAGGTGGGTTGTCATGTCCCATGTGTGTGTTGCAGGACTTCACATCAGCCCGATTTGTAAGGCTTCGTCTTCAGAAGATCCGCACCCTCAACGCTGACCTCATGATCTTCCAGCAGCACCGCACGCGCGACGTCGACCCCTCTGTCACGCGCAGGGTAGGTGACTCGCTTCTTGCTAGATGTTTGTTGTGCAGGTGTCGCATGAGCAAAATTTTAACCCTAACCGGACCATTCACACCAAGCCTACCCACCTAATGCACCAAGCCTACCCACCTAATACACCAAGCCGGGTGTTTTAGTAATGAAGTTGTGATGATGGTATTGTGAGTCACAACTACGTGGCCGCTCACTTGATTCATTCCTGTTGTACTTTCAGGGCACTCTGGGTACATTTGTAGTACATTCTCAAAAAAAAAAAAAAAAATGGCATTAGATACAGGTACATAGACCCCACATGCTACAAAATCAATCATTTGTCACTGGGTTGAAACTCGGCCTTTCATTGACTGAGATCGAGTGTCTCAAAGAAGATTACACCCTTGACCTTTGCCTTCGATCTGTCGTGTGAAAGACTTTTCCATGTTTTGGTTATCCAGCAGTATGTGACTTCTCTAATAAAAAAATTTGAAAACTTAAGGGGATTATAAACAGATTCTCCATTTATGTGATAACCAATACACTGGAAAGACCAGTGTGCTTTTTGCTGCATGATAAATGTTTTTTTTTTTATTGATTTAAACATTTTTTGTTGTTGTAGTATTTCTACTCAATCAAAGATATATCCATTGGCGGGCAGTGCATCTGTTATGGACATGCCACATACTGTAGGAGACATGATCTGCACCCTGATGTAAGGTTTATGAAAAGTTCTTGGTGACAGACTTTATTGACTAGTTAATTCGTGTGTGAAGATGACATGAAAATTATGATATAGGTATAAGTGTAGTATGGTTGTTTTGTCTCCATGCTTGTCTTTATTTCTGGTGTGTTTCATTTCACATTCAATTAGTCAATGAGTCATAATTCAAATTGTTCTCTAGTAGTGATTTCTTTATTGATCAAGCTTTTAAACCATATGAAAAATCTACATCTCTTGTCAGTATCACAGAAAGAAAAATTATTTTATCATATGTCATTTCAGAGCAAAGGATTAAATCTTAAAGTATTAATTACGACTATTTCTGTAGATTAATTACTTTTTTATTTCAAGTAATTATGTGTGACAGTATTTGTGTTAATGTTTTTAATGTTTACAAGACACACATTTGCCTTGCAATAGCCATGTCTTTGTCTGTGCATGTGCATTTTGGATGCATGTGTACGTTTATGAGCAGAATTGTGAATCTGCATGTAATTCTGAGTGTTTCTGTTTTGAAGAGATTTCAGTGCCAGTGCCATCATAACACAGGGGGAGATAACTGTGAAGTGTGTCTGCCCTTGTATAATCAGCATCCTTGGCGAACAGGTGGAATTCAGGGTATTGGTTGTGAGGGTAGGTTTCTTGATTGCTGTGATAAATCAGAGAGGATTAAAACTAGATATTAAAATATTAAAATAATTGTCTTGTTATATAAACTGAATGCCATGAAATTACTGGAGAAAAATGCACGTGGAAGTGTTTCCTCACTTTCAGTCTACCAATCTTTCCCTTCCTTTCTCTTATACTTCTGTTTGTTAACAGTTTTCAGTAAACATTTCTGATAAAGAAATTAAAGAAAGAAAGCTACATATTACCAACATATAAACCTACTAATAATGTATATTAGGAGCATAAGGTATGATCTATACCAGCAGCAAGGAAACTGTCAAAGAAATCGGTTATCGATGACAATGATCAACTTATTTGTTCCAGTGGACATGGAAACCTACAAATAATCTATGTCATCGGCATGGAAACCTATAAATAATCTATGTCATCAGCATAGAAAGCTATAAATTTATATTAACAGTGTAGAAACCCATGAATAATCTCCATTTGCAGCATGGAATCTGCCAAATAATCTCTATTAGCAACATCAAAATCACCAAGTAATCTACAAATTATCAACAAAGAAATCACTCAATAACCTATTTTGCAAGATAAAGCCTTTTAAATCCAAATAACTATGGAGTTATTGTGTGACATTACACTGAAAATTTGTTTTATCTTATAAATGATGAGGTTCATATGGTCTTTATGTTGCCCACAATCTAATAATGTGATTTTTGACAATATAGCTGTCATGGCAAGGCCAGTGAATGTGTGTGTGGTCACACAACTTGATAATGTGTATAAAATGCCAAATAATATGTGTACAATGCCACAGTCTAATAATCTGTATACAATCCCACAGTCTAATAATGTCTATACAATGCTACAGTCTAATAATGTGATCTTTGACAGCATGTAACTGCCATGGCAAGGCCAGTGAATGCGTGTACAATGCCACAGTTGACCGCCTCGGCCTCAGCCTCAACATGGAGGGCAAGTACAAGGGAGGTGGTGTGTGTCTTAACTGCAGGGTCAGTATTATTTTCAGTCTATGTTTCATAACACACAAACTCCATCTTCCTTTTACTGGCAATGATGGTGGTGGTGGTGGTTGTGGGTATGATGGACTGGTGGTAGCAATGTTAACTGATGTTGCTGAGTCTTTCAGTGCACAGACATATTCTTTTTGTTTCTCTTTTCACGTCTATCAAATCTTCAACAGTTCAGTGAAACCTCTATGCTTTTATTTACTGAAAAAGACACAAACTTGTATTCTTGCTAGAAAAGTTAGAGAAACATAAAAGTCTCAACATACAGTGCATACCTTGAAGCAATGAGGGTCCTGGTGCATACATAACACAAGGCACTAGCTGGATGGGTTGAAAAATCAATGAACTGAAATACTAAAAAAAGAGAAAAAAAATAGCATTCATAGGCATTTTAGCTGATTGCTTTATATTTACTACCCAGCTGATACCTAGTGACATGCTGGGCAACTGGCTCCCGGTTACTAGTGTCAAACATTCAAGCAGAGTCTGCCTTATGTCTACACCTTATGTCTACACCAGAGATGTAAAGATATAAAGGTCCATTGCATTCAAATATTTTAAAATTGAGACAAAGGCCAAAATTACTTTTATTTTGCATTCGTATGTTACTGTGAAACATGCTAGAAAAAGATCATTTCTCTTTTCTTGATGTTTAAGGTTATGGTGAAGGTTAAGGTTTAAGGTTGTTCAAACATTGCATCATCATGCCTCATAAGGGATGAAACTGCTTTTTTTACACACAGGAACACACAACAGGCCTGAACTGCGAGCGCTGCCTAGATGGCTTCTACAGGCCTCGGGGCTTTTCGCCCACAGCTTCTAGTCCATGTCGACCATGTGCTTGCCGTGAGACATTCACATCAACGTCGTTATGTGTACCTGACAGTAGTCGTGAGGATGAAGGTTTGGTAAGTCTGTTAAAACCTGCTGGAGAAAGGGATGTTAAGTTTCTTGATTACTTGTTTTATCAAGGGTTGGTAAATTTGTGCATTGCTTGCTTGTCTGCTTTGTAATATTGTTATGCTGAGCACTTTTATAGAGCACAGTAAAAATCTTCCTGTTAAGACTTGCTAAAATCCACCCAAATCAAGCCAAGCACCTATAAATTTGTTTTTTTAGTGTTGAAATAATGCATATTGTAGTGCTTTTCTTTCTCATTTTTATTTTCACTTGGTCATGCTTACTCTGCCATTGTTACACTTCACTGAAGATGCGTAAGGGAAAGAGCAATCCATTAATACACATGTACCATGGTAGACAAAGATGCTTTCTTAAAATGCAAATTTTATGTAATTTTCATTGATACATCATCTTTATTTTTAGGCATTGCAATTCGTACTGTTAAAAATGTTTTAATGAACAGGTATGTTTGTTGTTGTCAGAACCCTGGTGACTGCATTTGCAAACCTGGATTTGGTGGACCTTCCTGTACATCATGTGCTCTTGGTTACTATGACTACCCAAATTGCCGCTCATGTCCGTGTAATCCTTCTGGCAGTGTTGTACCTAACTCATGTGAGGTGCCTTGTGTCTGCAAGGTCAGTGTATATGCATTTTTATGTACATCTTCCCAACACACTCACAGAACTTATATACATTACACATAAATGCACAGTTGCTCAAAATGCAAAATACAAGTTTATACAGCAACCACACACTTACAGATGGATGATGTTTATTTAGCTCGCGCATCTAGAGAGACAGGTCAACATGTAGTTTATTCATTGCAGAGATGGAATTAAACATAATTCTTTCATCAAAAATGTTTCAGGCAAATGTGGAGGGAGCCCATTGTGACAAGTGCAAAGCTGGTTTTTACAATCTAGATCAAAGCAACCCTAATGGATGCTCAGAATGCTTCTGTTTTGGTGTGACAAAGTTATGCTGCAGTGCTACCTGGGGCCTGACACAGGTATACATTGAGGCATCATAATATGGGGTTTTCCATTTGCATATATTGATGGCTCAGTATTTTTTCCTTAATAACAAACTATTGAAAGCAACAGATGAAGCCCACACAGCTATCTCTATATTACGCACTAACTTTTTCACAATGAAAAATGAGTGTAGAAGTTATAATCATGAAACTAATGACAAAACTAATAATATATACTAGTGTCTTTTGTTTCAGTCATTTTAATATTGAGCTAAAAGGAGAAGAAACCTATCTGACTAGAAAAAGTAGTTTCTCCCTGGTGAAGGAAAGTTTATTTCATATATATATATACACAGTTTAAAACTACTTTAAGTTAAAAACAATGCATTTTTTCAGATTCAAGATATGAATGGGTGGATCCTCTCTACCCTGGAACCAGGTGGCCTTACCTTGTTGCCACGCTTCTTTGATGGCTGGCTGGAAGCCAAGACCTACCTGCTGAACAGTGTCAATGTCAACATCGGTCCATCCTACAGCTACACACCCTCTCCTGACATTCATTACTGGCTGGCACCAATGACATTCCTGGGTAACAGGGTATGGCACACATCTACCCTATTTATTTATTTTTTGAGTAAGCATCTGTCCATAATTTGTCACGCATTGGAGTGGAGGTGAAGAAAGCATTAAAATAAATCTTATGCAAGAAGTAATAGGTTTCAGCTAGCATGAAAGAATTATTTCCCTTAGGGTTAGGCATGTCTGTATATATGCATGAAATTAAATATTTTGCATTAATCCATATCTGCATGGTTTACAGCTGAGTTCCTATGGTGGGCGTTTGCGGTATACTGTCAGATATACACTTGACGAGAGCTTGCCTA
>SRHC01001558.1:130065-170399 GCA_004794325.1 Pomacea maculata | reverse complement strand
CTGGCACAACTAAGCATGTGTCACGGCGAGACTTTATGACCGTGCTCTACAGCCTAGAGCAGTTGTTAATACGAGCTACTTACCACACAGCCCAAGATACCATCTAGTGAGAGGCATTTGTAGAGAAATTGTCACAATTTACACACTCAAGTGTTGAAATACTATATTGGTCTCCTAGTCAGAGATGTTTCTGCAGCATTTTGTTTACGTCATACAAATGAAAATAAGGAAGTGAGAAATTTCATTACAAAAGTCTTTAAATTAATGAGTGATTTTTTTTCAACAGAGCATTTTTGAGGTTTTACTCACAGAAAGTTAACTGTCACTAAGTGTTAGATACAATCTATTGAGAAATATTTAATAAGAAGCCCATATTGAATACATTTATATGTATACACACACATAGATGTTCAGAAATAATTAAGAGTTATCTATTTAAAATACCACTTAGATATAAATCTTTCAACAGTGTTTTACATTATATTTACATTGCTGTGCAATCCATTTTCAAAGTGCTAATTTTCAGTCTGAGAGCTATAAGCCTTGATGTGGCTAGCCCACTGGTGGCGACCAATCGCACACTGCCATCTGTGGAACAGTGTCGTTGTCCAGAGGGCTATGCAGGTCTTTCCTGTGAGGTTAGAGATTTTTTTTAAAGGAAGTTTTATGAGTATTATTTGTAACAAATATGCCACCAACTGATTTATTTGTCCTTAATGGTTTTCAGGTCTTTCTTTCAGTTATGGGGCTCTCAGTTACTTATAACCTTTTAATCAATTGGTTAAGTTAAGACATTCACTTTTCCATGATATTATGATCATGAAAAATGTTTGTGTTACTGTAATTCATTTTATGAAGGTACATGAGATTTCTTTAAGTTTTAGATGCAACATTCTGGTCTTTAAGTGATACATGCACTTGTATACAGAGCTGTGCACCAGGCTGGAGGCGAGAAAAAAACCAGCTGTATTCTGGAGTGTGTCGCAAGTGTGTGTGTCACAGCCATGCTACTGAATGCGATCCTGTTCATGGATCCTGTTTGGTGAGTTTGTGTGTATGTGTGTGTGCGCGCACTTGTGAGCATGTAAGTTCATGTATAAATGTGTGCTTTGTACCTTATAAGCTGTATGTGGGTATGGGGTATACATCAAGACTAACATGACTCTCGGTCAGATCCAGTAACATCTGTAGGTCTGCCTAAAATTCTGGTTTTTCTGTATCAGCTTTTTTATTCTTACTGTTTAATCAGTCCTTCAATCTTTGTGAGTCATGACTTTTTCTGTCATTTCCTGGTCCTGCAATCTTTCCCTAGAATACAGGAGCAGAAACAGTCTCCCTTGTCAATCTATCTGTTCCAAGATCACTGGAACCAAGTAGAGGGACTTATAGCTGTCTTGTGCAACTCTTAGAAGGGTATCCTGCAATTTCACTGTTCATGGTCATGTGATGGCATCTAAATTATCTCTCTTGTGGTCTGGCCACTGATACACAACACCAGTATGTTAAACAAATTTTCAATGCAACTCAAGCATTTCACATGCCATAAACTTCATCAACTCCACTGCCATGGTGATCATTTCAACCTAAATAAACCTAATGCAGTGTACAACTGTTCCCACTGTTGTGAATGCATATACATGTTAAACATCAATTCACTCGTAGCCAACATGTACATATATGTATTAAGATATATATTGCTAGCGTATGAGCTTCTGTAATCTGGCTCATTATTGCCCTAGCAAATGAACAAAGTTGTCTTGCAAGAAAAAATTAAGTTTTTAATGCAATTTTTTTTTAATGGAGTCAGTTTGGAAAAGAGCAACATTCTTTCATGGAAAAAAATGTTGGAAAACAGGAATTATTCCACAGTTTTATAATAATGGTATTCTTTTGTCTGCTTTTTGTCCAGTAGGGTTGCAAACACAACACTGCAGGTCACAGCTGTGAACAGTGCCTGCCTGGATTCTATGGTGACCCTAGAAAAGGAACAGAAAATGACTGCAGACCATGTGCCTGTCCTCTGGTCACTGGAAATAACTTCTTTGCAGAAACCTGTGTTGCCCGCCCTTCCTTGACTGATATTAATGCCTTTGAATGTGTTAATTGTCATGAGGGGTATGAAGGAGCACACTGTGAAAGGTAGGGGATGGGGCTGCTGTTTGTTGTGGTGGAGGGGTGGGGATGATGGTAATAATTCTGTTAAGGTAGCAGTGTTTTGTGTGATCTCTTCATGTTAACGTAGCAGTCTGTGTGGTCTTTTCATGTTTGTTTTATTGAATTCATTCTGTCATATGTACATGTATTTGTTATTTACAGGTGTGCACCTGGTTTTTATGGAAACCCTATGGTGCCAGGTGGCGTGTGTCGCAGGTGTAACTGCAGAGGTAACATTGACCCATTGATTCCAGGCTCATGTGACAGTGTTACTGGAGCCTGCAGGATCTGCTCCAACAACACTGAAGGACAGTTCTGTGACAGATGCAAAGCTGGATACTTTGGCACCTCAATCAATGGAGACTGCAGACGTGAGAGAGCAGTATTTGTCTGCATTTCTCTGTCTTCTTTTTAGTATTGTCCTTTCACTTTGAATGTGTAAGTGTATGAGTGTTGATTCCACTACAACCCTTAATCAGACTTAAGGTGTGTCACACCAACACCAACATGGTTATGAATCATTCATTGTTAACAAAAATATTCCACAAATTATATAATTGGTATAATGATTAAATAAATCTTTGCTATTGTTATTTTTCATTTGTAAATAGCTTGTGACTGCAGTAGAAGTGGCTCCACATCTGAGAACTGTAACCAGGCTACGGGTCAGTGTCATTGTCGTCCACGCTACACTGGACATCGGTGTGAACAATGCCAGGTAATGACTCCTTTCCCCAGCAGTATATTTTCAATGTCCTGTTGCTTACACTCATAGTTTGAAAATATATATGTATGTATCATCAGGCATGTGCAACAGACAGTGAGTGCACTTGATGTGCCCACGCTGGAGTGAAAGTCAGTAAAAGTCAGTCCCATGATCTTAATGTCATAGTGGAAAGAAGTGTTAGAGCTCTCACTTATCTCAGGACCAGCTTTTGTACAAGCTGTCCCCATCTCTAGTGCTGCCTTTTCTTCCTTAATAGCTATGAAGTCAGGTAGCCACTCTACAGCTGGGGGAAGTATACAGTCACACTGATATTAAACTGGCTGGGTGGGTCAGCTGGAGGATGTATGCTGTGTCCTACTGATATCAAAGTGGCAGACTGTATCAGAGTGAAAATAATGCAAGTGCTGCAGGCACCACGTTGTAGTATGCAGGGCAGCCTGGTTTATATAAATACATGTAATACTGTTTTGTTTCTACTCTGGCTATGTTGACCACACCAGAAGCTGCCCATGGTATAAATAAATAGACTGTTGTTATTTCCAGACTGGCTATGGTGATGTCACTAGAGGATGCCCACAGTGCAGCTGCAGTATGATTGGTTCTGCCACACAGCAGTGTGATCCAGTTACAGGACACTGTCGATGCCGTCTAGGTGTGGGTGGGCCACAGTGTGACCGCTGTATTCCTGGCTACTTTGGCTTTTCATATCAAGGGTGTCAAAGTAAGCAATACAGGGATTTTAATCTTTGTTTGTAATATTTATGGTGGGACATTTGGCAGTTTTGAATATTTAAGCTTCTGATACTCATCAGTTAATACTTCTTTTTGTGTTGACAGAGAAATATTATGTTGTTTGTTGATAAGATATTGCTAGAGTATCTAGATACAGTAAACACTTTTAAAAAACTGATTTTAAGTCAAATCCTGTTTGTGCAGCTGATGTGTACATACGTTGGATGATATGGTCATGGCGAAATTAATTAGAAGTAGAGATTTTTATGTAGCAAAATATGACCGTGAAAATCTTTTTGTCCATGTTTAAGAGGGGATCACAAGAAGGTCTTAATGAAGAGATTTTACTCTACTAAAATATTTGTCAGCAGATCTTTGGGGATTTATTAAGGCTTTATATGCTGATAGTGAAGTCAGTAGTAAATAACATTTTGGTGATGGGTTTATTTTTGTTGGTATGGTGAAATTTGCCAAATTGTTAAAACTTTAATATGGAATAATTAGATTCCAGTGTTTTCTGAGGTCATCAGCAGCTATCATGAACATCAGTATTGTGGTAATATTTCAGGCTGTAACTGCTACAGTTCCGGAAGTGATGTCCACATCACATGTGATCCTCGCAATGGCCAATGTATTTGCCTCCCTAATGTCATTGGCCAGCAGTGTAACAAGTGCCAGGTACAAGACTTGTCTATGCATACAAGGCATGTAGTAATCGTCAAAGGACTTGCATTTTTGAAAAGTTCTTGTGCACAGCTCATGCTGTATCTATTCTTGAAACCTCCTGAAAAGAAAAAGATGAAGATGAACAGACCAAGTCACAAAATTCAGTTAAAATTTCATTCACCTTAACCACTTTGTAATGTAGGATTTCACATGAAACCAAAGTACCTTATCCAGTTAAGGTAATAACAGTTTACTGCTGCAGCTGCAGCAAATCTTTTAGGAAGCTACAAACAGACCACAGTCAGCTATGATGATAATTGTATCTCCCTCGCTGCCTTCCCTTCCTCAACCCTCTAAGGAGTGAGATAATCCATTCCTGCCAGCTGGGTTGACTGGGGGAAGTTTGCTGCACTAATCAGGCATAGAACCAGCACACTCTCAGTTCGGACTCCAGTGCTTTAACCACTCGCCTATCCACTTCCCCTGATGCCATACATTGTTGGAGAAAGGTTAAGCAGTAAGAGGAAGAGAGATGAGCACTGCCCTTGAAAAGCTGGACGCAAGAAAAATGTGGTCTCCTACACCTTAACCTCCAACAACCTACAAAAAAAAAAGCTTAGGGTTGACATTTACATTACATGCTAGGAGAATATAAAACTGCTTTAAAAATATTGCATTTGTAGTCTTAGAGAGGAAATTCATGTTTGCAAATAGTTCCCTAAAACTAGACTACTGCCCCTCATTTTTTGCATTTCAAATTTTTTCAGAATTATGCTATTGTTGTTATAAACTGCATTCCTAAGGTACAAACATGGGCATATCAAGGCCAATAAAGTGCAGCCATTGAGTTTATCATTGTTTCTGACTTTATTTCATCATGATGATATTGCTATTCAGATCTATAGAAATGCATTGAAGACTTATTCTTTCCATTTGCCTTCTTGCTGAATTCTTCAGGTAGGATTCTTTGGGATAGACAGTGGTCGTGGTTGTCAAGCTTGCGGCTGTAACCCCACTGGTGCCATGTCAAACGAGTGTGACAAAACTACTGGCCAATGCAAGTGTCATACGGGAGTTGGAGGTCGCACATGCAGCCATTGTTTGCAAGGATACTTTGGTTTCTCCTCAAGGGGATGTCAGTGTAAGATGCTACTTTGCACATATGTGTGTGTGAACATGAATGAACATCCTACTGATATAAACTTACTAAACTCTTAAAGATATTTTTGTATTGCATTGTAGACACTGCAGTTACAACTGCAGGCAAGTGAGTTTACTGAAGATAATAAATGGAGCCAGCTAATTGAAAAATGTGCAAAATAATCATGCATTGTAATTATTTTGTATTTGCTACGAGCTGGCAATAAGTACACAAAACTAAGATTTCTTTTTGATTTTGATGGAAATCAACATTAACCGCACATTTTAAAAAAATCAGATTGCAAGCTTTGTACCAACCCTGCACACATATGTGATCCAACCACTGGAGAATGTGTCTGTCCTCCAAATACAAAGGGCCCTGACTGTGATGAATGTATCCCTGGATCTTTTGACTTCAACAACCTGCATGGCTGTAAGGTAAAGAAGATGTAGTCTTAAGAGCAGAGGCAAACATATCATACTTGAGAATGTCTTGCTTTTAAGTGGTACCTTGGGGGGTGAAAGACTATAAACTGCAAGCTTGAATTGAACATGTCATTCATTGAATTAGCTTTGAAACTATGTTATTCTGAATGTAAAAATTATTGTTCATTACTTATCATGAGAATAATATTTAAATAAAATCATACTTCTTCATAATATATCATATTAGGATTAGTTTTCTTTGATAAAATGGTTAAGCTATCATCAATTAATTCATCATGTTATTAACAAAATAATTGAAAGCCAAATAAATGGTTGAACACAGTGGTTGATCAGTTAGTGCTGATAGTTTTTATAAGTGCTGAATATTTTTGATACATTTAGTAGTTGCATGTATCAGCACAGACCTGATAAAGTCTCTTTCTGTCCACTTTCTTTCTCTCTTGATATCCCTGCTCTTACTGTGTTTCTCCCTTTTTTTTTTTTTGTTGTTGTTGAGCATTGTCCACTTTGTCTTGGGTTTTGCTCTCGTGTCAAAACCTCTGTTTTTAGCCTCTGTCTTTGTTTTCATAGACCCTCATCTCACAACATAATCTACCTCTGGTAAAACCACTACTAGATTGCTGTAGTTGTCATAATTAATCCACCAGTCCATAATTAATCCACCAATTAATCCACTATGACTTGGCATTACTGTAGGGGACATGGTATGAGTCATTACTGCCATTTCTATATCTTATGTGACTTTCATCACTGACATTATTGGAACTATCATATGACTATCCATGCTATGACTATGACAACTGTCACTCTAGCAGAATGTTTCCCTGGCAATAAATCGCAGTGCAGCAATTACAATAACAGACTTCTCGATCTAATACTCTGTTGTTAACTACTTTTTGTGTGGTTACTGACAGATACCTTCAGCATATTCACTATGTTAATAGATGGGAACAGAGTAATAGTGCTAATATTGCTTGCAAATGCTTTACATGTTTGCATGGATAACTTTTCACATGGCATGTACATATATGCAGAAGAATTGTCAAATTTTATGTTATTTACTCACATTATTTAAATTACTAAAGTGTCCAAAACATTCTTTCCTGCTGCAACAGAATAAAAAAGTTATTTTTTTCCATTTAGATTTCATTATAGGCATCTCCAAACTGGTAGGGGGCGTATAGTGTACAGGATGAAAAACCTGAAAAAAGGATGGAGCAGCAATTACAAAGTATTACATAGTGAGCTGGGGTCAGCAGTTATCTACCTGTACAAGCATGGCTTAATATTACTGTTAGCTAAATCTTATTTATCTACCCTGATTTTTTAACAATATGGCTGTTGAGTTCTGCTAGCAACTGTTACAGAGCTTGCTTCTTCTGTGATTCTTTAGTACTGCAAAGCTAAGCTTTAGTACTGCCAAAACGGATTTTAAGGTCAACCTAAGATGAACAGTATTTTTCAATGAGGGAGTTGAGTTTATCATAAATCCCCAAATGTGAACAAATAACTCATTCCTGTTCATGATACATAAGCCTTCCAAAATGCTTACCTATTTTCAGGTATAAAGTTAAAACCACAATTCCTGTGGCTTCAGTAAGGTTGGCTTGTTGTCATGGCACCCCTCATTGACTTCAAAGCTTGCATTGCCTGTGGGTTTCAGTAATATCCACAGTTTGAACTTAGGTTAATCTTTGTAGGCTTTCCCCTCAGAAAAACTTGAGAAACAATGTATTTTTATGACAGTTATGTGCTCTATTAATCTTTCAGCAATGTTGATTTTATTTTATGTTTGACTTGGGTTGGCCTTTAACAGGTTTTAAAATTCTTTCATGTGTTGGTATCAACATGAGCAGACCAGGTTGCGTGTGCTGCTAACACGGTCTTAGTGTACATAAACTTTTGACTATTTTCCAGCGGTGCAACTGCACTGCAGATGGGTCAACCTCAGAGCAGTGTGACCCACTTACAGGACAGTGCTCATGTCTTCCCCAGTATGAGGGCTTCAGTTGTGATAGATGTCTGTCAGGTTACTACAGTTTTCCTCAGTGTCATGCATGTGTTTGTAACCCTAATGGATCAGAAGCAGATTCATGCAACAACCTGGGTGGTGTCTGTGATTGTGGCACCACAGGACAGTGTTACTGCAAGGTAAGAGCAGTCTTTAAGGCAACAGCAAGATTTTAATCACAGGACAGACAGCACTTCAGAGTTTTGTGATATCTCTTGTGTCTGTGTCAGAAATTGTTTCTTTACAACTTATTTTGTTTACAGTTTGAGGAAGGAAATGGGTCTTAGGGGATTTTGTGGTCAGTCGTTATACAAGAAAACATTTCTACTGAGACTATTGTAACTGCTAGAATAGCAAAATGTGCTTCATTGTAAGTCTCATAAGTTTTAACAAGGATCTTGAAAATAGGCTGCTTTGTTATTATTAGGTGTTATTTTGTTTTGCCTTTATGTTTGCATGGCATACCTTTTGTTACCAATAATTATAACGTTGAATGCTGCTGGCATTCATGGAGGTGAGCAAGCTTTATAGTTGGTATGCTGTGCAGGTAATGCTCCAGGTGAAGGTGTATTCACCGCCATATCCCCCAGCTTCCTGGCTGTGGCATTGCTTGCATTCATTTTTTTCAATACCTGATGTTCTGTTATTGCACCCAAGGATAAACTTTAGCTTTTGCCAAAAATATGCCAGCACAGGTGTTGATATAACATGAGAAATACTAACAAATTTACTTCATGTGCAAAGCTTGGAGTTTCTAATACCACATACATTTGTATTGAAGCCTTTTTGTCACAATGAGTTAAAGACATGATTTTTTCCTTTACCTAACATTTGATCTTTTTTTTCAGTGTCATGTATGTGTGTAAATATATATAAAAAGAGAAGAACCTTTACAAGTGGAGATATGCTCAGAATTGTGTGAACAGTTCCAGCGATAGAATTCTAAGAATGCAGTTTGGCTGAAGTTTGAATTTAAAGGTCTTCAGAAACTACAGATACCTAGAAATACTCAAAGAGATTTGCTGAAATGTTATAAACCTGAAGATTACAGCTCATTTACTTAATCGGTAGATCAAATTGGATGTGAAGTGGTCTTCATACTGTTTCTGATGTTTCACTGAGAGTCCCTGCTGGTTCACAGGACAATGTTGAGGGTCTGCAGTGTGATCGATGTCGGGCAGGGAGTTTCAGCCTCCGACCTGACAATCCAAAAGGCTGCACTGAGTGCTACTGTTTCTTGCGCAGCATGGAGTGTACACAAGCTCCATATGTATGGAGTGTTGTAAGTACTGCTCTTTACCTCACTTAAAATAACAGTTGCTGTTAACACAAGAGTAGAGAATAGGGAAGGGGCAGCAGTAATTAGTATGATGGTTTGATCTTTCAGCCACAGACTATAAATAAAATGACTGTGTAGACATGATCAGTCAATTGCAGAGTACAAGGCAATATACGGACTTATGATGAAAGGACAAAAGCAGGCAATGTCTGACTGAAGACTCCAAGGGGCTGTAGATATTTGACATTTTAATCCTTGGATTAGACCAAGTGAACTGTTGACTGCATAAAAAGATTGTGAATTGAACTAAAGAATATGACTGAGAAAAAAACAAAATCCTTGATTGTAGCCATTTTCTAGCTATGATCATAGCCAGTTTTTAGCTACATTTTGCTAATGCTTAGTCTCATAATTTGTGTCAGATCACACTGCCCAGTCGAGAAGTAAACATATCACCAAAATACCATCAACCTGTGGTCAGTATGGTAGGCTACTTTGTCATCAATGACTCACAAGTGTATGTTGATGAAGTCAATAGTCTGCATCCACTCTACTGGGCCATGCCAGACTCACTGCTTGGCGATAAGGTGAGTTTCTGGTAAGTCTGGTGACAGTCATAATGAAGAGGGTATTGAAGGAGTATATTGTGAAAACTTAGCAATGTCTCCTGTCAGTGACAAGACATATGTCAGTGACATCTGCTAAGGCGTTGATCACAATGCAGGCATTCATTGTATTGTTTATGAACTAGTAGAATGACCTGCCGACATGAAAAGGTTGAATAAACAGCAGCCAACATGAATATTTATGATAAACATAACATCACTTATCATAATGTGGATATAGTTTAATCGTTATGAGATTATGATTTAATAACTAGTGGAATTGCATACCATAAACTAACGAGGTTGATTTTTTTTTTCAGACTTTGTCCTATAATGGCCGTTTGGACTTTATCCACTTCTTTGAAGGCCCAACTGTACCTCAGACACTGGCACCACTTGTGGTTTTAAGAGGCAATGGATTTGAGCTGCATGGAGAAGTCACAGATCTTGAGCCCAATCATCCAGTGCCACTTGGCATCCAGTTTCATGAGGTCAGTAATGATGGTATCATTGAATTGCTTTTGCAGTAGATTAGTGGACCTCAATGAGAGTTTCATGAAGTCAGTAAGCACTGCATCATTGCTTTGCTTTGTCAGTATATTAGTGGACTTAAATGACACTTTCATGAGGTCAGTAGCAATAGTGTCATTACTGTGTTGTGTATTAGTTTAGTGGATGCAAATGACAGAAAGCATGGTGATCTAAAAGCTTGTATTTGTTTCACCTCACCTAGCACCAAATGTATTATGCTGATGAGGGATCGTGAATCATTGTTGGTCTAATGACTTTTGATAACTTCCAGTGGCAAAAGGGACGGTGGCATGGTAGTTAATACACTTATGTATGTATCAGACGGCCATGAGCATAAAGTCTGTGCAGGCCTCTGATTGAGAAAAAGACAATAGAAGAAGAGGGTTGAGTTCTGCCTTTTCAGTTCCCAAAACACTGCAGCAATTGCATATAATGTTTGGATGTCTCAAGAGTTATGGTGACTGGTAGTAGTATTTGGATTCATCTAATAGCCTTTAAAATGGCCACTGCATGTACTGTGTGGATGTCTGTAGAACTACTGGCGGTTACCCGGACAGCAAGGGCCAATCAGTCGCCGGCTGCTTATGGTGGTCTTGCAGAACATAACTGAGCTGCTGATCCGAGCCACAAACAATGGGAAAGCAACATATGCTGAGTGAGTCAGCAGTTTTTTAGGCTTTTAAAGCCTGTCACAACACAGGAACAAGAAGAACATCTGTATAAAAACAGAAATATCTTATGTTTAATTCTTGGTTATTAAAAAAAAACAAAAAACAAATTGACTTATAATTTATATACACATATCAGAATTATAAGAACAGTAGAGAGCGAGGCAAAGGATGTTGGAACCACCTGGACCCAACTGAAGGGGGGCTGCCCAAAACCGGGTCCGCTGGTGAGGTGTTGTTGCAGCCCTATGCTCCTCATAGGAGAAACAAGGAATAAACTAAACTATCAGAATTATATATTAACCAATTTCATTATAGAATTTGCATTCTTTATTGACTTGATTTTGCGCCGGTAGAGTTTTACGTTTGCTAAAATCTCATGTTTGCTAGCAAATCTGATCAATCTCGTGTTTGTTAATGGTGTTCATGCCATCTCAGAATTGGACCTATTGGGATGGAAGTTGCCGAGCCAGGAAAAAGTTCTGTAGACAGTGACACAGTAGCATATGGAGTGGAGGTGTGCAAGTGCCCTGACAGATACTCAGGCCTGTCTTGTCAGGTATACGTCGCTTTATTTTATATGTTGAGCCATTTTGATGTATCACTTAATTCTTTATTACTTGCCCTCTCTTTTAAAACTCTGAGGTTTTTGCTTTGCAAGTGCTTTGTTGAATGCAGCTTAGGTCATATCTCAGAAAATTGATTTTTTCCTATCTCATAAATAAAGCAAAGTATATGGTAATGTGCATTTGTGGTGACCCTTGAATTCTGCTCAGATCCACGCCATTTGTCTGGTCTGATGAAATCCACACCATTTGTCAGGTCTTCACGAAAGTTGGCAGTTCTTGTAATGGCTAAATGTAACATATTCAACAGCTGGTGTGTCACAGATATGTCATTTATTTCAGAACCCAGGTCCTGGCTACTTTCGGGTTTTTCCTGAGGACTTATCAGGAAGCATCCAATCTCCAGAAGAAGCCATTGGCCATGTTCGTCCATGCCAATGCTATTCTCACAGCAACACCTGCCACCCAGAAACAGGTGTTTGTTTGGTGAGCACATTATTCTCAAGGCCCATAGCATTTTTCTGCTGCTTTTTCTTTTTGCAATTTGCGAGACTTGAAAGCACGTGTGTGTGTGTGTGTGTGAATATATTAGTCATCTAAGTGTGGATTTATTTAGCATGCATGTAAATGGGTATGGCCAGGTGGGTAGGTGTTTTTACTGTTTTCTTGTGGAAAAAAATCACTATATCTGAATGACTGGGTTTCTCTAGACATAACTGTTCTGGAAGTTCTCATTTGGCATACCTTGTTTTTCTCATTATTTCATGATAGAACTGCCAGCACAATACAGTAGGCAAACAATGCCATGAGTGTGCTGCAGGATATTATGGGATGGCAACACATGGTGGACCAAATGCTTGCAAGCAGTGTGCCTGCCCTTTACCAATTCCATCCAACAAGTAAGTGAGAGTATGGGGAATTTCTTTCTTTGTTTGATAATTATACTTATTATATGTTGGTATCAAACCATGTTAGCTGTTCTATGTGCTTAGAACAAAATAAAATTTTCCTGGAGTTTAAGTTGCCTGCTTGAGTATTCTTAGCTACTGATGTCTTGATACCACTTTTATCCTATTATTTTACATGAACCTGCAGATGATAACTTGTTAATACATGTTCATTTTTAGAAACATAAATGTCATACAGATTGATTAACATGTCCATCATGCCTGCATACCAAGATATTTGTACCTTTTTCAGTTTCAGTCCTACATGTATAGGTGATGGTCGCAACCTGATATGCACCAACTGTAGCCAGGGTTATACGGGTGTGCTCTGTGAACGGTACGCACTCTTTGTTCTTAGTTGGTATGTTATTCACCTTGTCAGGTATAGACATGCATGGGCATTATGATGAAGTCCTACAGTTTATTTCATAACTTATAGTAGTTTCCAGACACAATGACGTTAGAAAAGAGTTTCTCATTTCAGTCGAGGTTAAAGTAAAACGTAACCTTAGTTTAAGCTGTATATACAGGGTGGAGCTGTGAGGACCATATCAAAAAGAATGGAATCTACTGCAGAAGACAAGAAAAGTCTTGGAGGTCTGAATGAAGAGGAAGAGGAGGAATGCCATGATCATGCTAGTATCAGGATAGTTTATGAGGCACACTGGGTGTGAAAAATCTTGGGCCAGCATACTTAGAGGGGACCGCCAGCAAAGTACCAGCATCGCCACATGATAAAACACACAAGCATGCACACACACACACAGAGCAACGGCTGCAGGGGCAGATGCATATCGCCATTCAAATGACACATTTTCACATCAATGCCCATCAATGTTCATTTTATAAGTAAAAGCTAATTGACTTAATACTTTGTATATAGGGAGATATCTTGATTGTCACTTGAATATTTCTAAGGTAGTTTTTTTTTAAACATCCAATTACTGCAGGTGTCAATCTGGTTACTATGGAAACCCAGCAGAGGAGGGTGGTTTTTGTCAGCCCTGCAACTGTGACCCTGCAGGCTCAAAAAGTGAACACTGTGATCCGAGAACAGGACAGTGCCTCTGTCTGTCAGGTATCAGCGGAAGACGTTGCAATCTTTGTCCTCACCCTGAGCAAGGCATACAGGGGGGAGTCTGTCTTTGTAAGTGCATTTTCTTTATGCTATATGATCTCTTCAAACCTAAATACATAGTTATTTTCATGGTATACATTTCTTTTAATGTCAAAATATTCAAGGTCACTGTTGTACTTTCTTCCAATATGCACTCTGCATTGTTATAATACAAACTAGAAAATAACATCATCGCATTACAAAACAGAAAGAAATACTAATGTGTCTTGAATGTCTGATGTACTAGTAATGACCACAAAGTGCATATCATGCTTACAGCATGTCATGTATGTTGGATAGGAGTCTTGAATCAGTTACATCTGACCCTTCCTGTCAGTTTCTGCTGTCAAAATCTGTCTGCTTTTGTATTGTCCTGGAAGGATTACTGCAACTCTGTTTATCAATCTCCTAGATAGTCTATTGGACAAACTTCAAAGGGGCTCAGAATAATGTTGGTCATATTGTCTTCCATAGGTGTAAAGCAGATAATGTTATACCCCTCCTTCGCAGGCTTGCATTATTACAAGATTGCCATATTTTGCTTTGGTCTGTTTGTGTTCTTCTCTCTGTGCCACACACCAGACTAAAGAAATTTTACAGAGCTCCTTTTCTTTCTGTGAAGAATTCTCTTTCCCTTTCTCTTCAAACTGTGTCTACATTTGAAGCCTTGCTGAGAAACCATGTCTTAAAGAAGTATCTGGCATAATCAGGAGTGTTGTATGCTTACTTCGCAGTTCTTCAACCAAACACTTAGTTCATGTTTTTTTTCATGGTGTCATATGTTTCTTCTTCTTAATCCTCTTTGCTCCCCGTGGAGGCCCCAACCACAGTTGTTGTTGCGGTTTCTGTAGCAGGGACTGTTTTATGGGGCGGGTTTGCTAGCCCATGCACACCCACCCCTCATCCTTTATCCAGGCTTGGGACTGGCAGTCTCCCAGGTGGGTGGGGGGTCCACACAGAGTTTTCATCTGTTTACTAACATTTATATTTTTTATATGGTTATAAATTCAATTATTATTATCATTATTAATGTATAGAGTCTAATGTACTTGTGATTACCAAATGTATATCATGTTTGTAGTGGGCTGTGAAGGTAGGAGTCCTTTTAGACAATATGAGGTCGTCATGATGACTACATGATAATCTCTGATATATCATCTCTGCAGCATGCCATGAAGGTTGTACAGGAGTTCTTCTGGATGACATAAGCAATCTGACTGTCCCACTGGATCTTACCATCAATGTGACAGGAGTTGTCTATCCTTGGGATGAGATCTATCGCATCAAAAATGAGACTGAAGAGCTGAGGGTCTGTCTGTTCATTCACTCATCCTAAATCATTGACAGTTTCCTGAAAATCACGTCTGCTTAAAATCTATTGTCTTATGTAGTTACATCATACATGTAGTGGTAGCAGTAGTGGTGATGAGATCAGTTAGTGTTGGTGAGGTCAGCTAGTGGTGGTGAGGTCAGCTAATGGTGGTGAGAAGTGATGAGTGTAGGTGGGAGCGTGGATAGTTAGTGGTGAGGTCACTTAGAACTAGTGAGAGACATTAATAACATTAGCAGTGTAGGGACAGTGAGTGATGGTGAGGATGTACGAGTGGTGAGGTTGCAGTGATGGTGAGGAACCAGGCTTGATGAGTAAGCGGTTAGTGATGGTAAGGAGGCATTTCATAGTAGGGTGCAGTTAGTGGTGGCGAGGGGACAGTTAAAGGCAGTTAGTGGTGGTGTGGTAGAAGTCGTAATAACGATGAAAATGTGAGCATGCAGTTGATAGTGACACTTATGCTTGTAATTTTTGCACACCAAAGGCTCGCTTGGATGGTCTGAAGGCCACCAGTTCTGAAGAACTAGCAGAAATGAAAAAAAGTGCCATCTTCCATGAGGCTATTGCTGATAACATTTTTGTTCGAGTGAGTGTTTTCATCAATTTTTTTTTTTTTTTTTTTACATGTTATGATCTGGATTTTTTCATCTCTGCTTTTCCTTAATAAAGAAAATACTTTCTATGCAAGAAACAAGCATTTTTTGGATGCAATACAAAGACAAAATATCTTTATTAATCCTTTTCAGGAAATTGTTTTGTCATAATATGAAACATATATATAAAACATTAACACAGGCTATTAAAAAAATAATAAACTGATTAAATCCAATTTGTTTATGCTGGCCTTTACAGTCTGTATCACAATCACTGAAAATCTGTGCGCATCCACATTGCCACTCAAAATAGGAAAACAGTATATCCATTCAAAAATATACATACAAGTAGATGCGATGGAAAAGGGGCAAGCAGTGTGGCCATCTGCATATGTGTCCTATCCAGGAGTCGATTGCATATTTGGACTGCAGCTGGAATGAATGAGTGCTGATAACATGTGGTTCTAACTCTAGGAACCTACCGCTTCTGTCTTATGTCAAATTTGCATATTATTTCCATATGTTTTTGGTTTTGCTATTTTATATCTATTTCCTCACAAGAAAGTTAATATTTTAGACTTTATTCCATTTTCCACATGCAGTGTACAGGGTTGTGTTGTGGTATCAAAACATGATTCAAACACACCTACACTTCATTTTTAACAAAGACAAGGAAATAAATAAACCTGTGAAACAGACAAAAAAAAAAGCTGTGCTGATAGCCAGAAGTTCTGACTGGAAAAGCTCTGAAATGCCTACCTAACAGGAGGGGCACAAAGAAATGATTTTGTGGGTGAGATGGATGACGATGACATCACTGGCATTATGCCCTAGATGACACACAGTCAGGCCATGTTGTATGGCTGACACTTTTGTGGGTGCTGGGGGTCGCCCCTGCAGGTAGCCCAAGACCACTGCATGATTCATCTGGGAGTCAGTGGTTGCCATGGCAGGAGACTACACAGGTCTGAAGATCCAATATAGCAATCCTCTACTCCAAAGCTTGAAGACATGCAGCTGCAGGTTGTGTCCTAACAACTTGTAGACATGGACACATCCTGCCTGGGGACGAGAGACCTGTAACTTGCACATTACTCTAAATAATTTTCACTGCACATTATGTCCCATTCATACACAAAACATCACAATACAATATAACCATCAAAGCAGAGACTCCTCCATGATAATGTTATTTGCCATGTATTTACTGATATTTACCTGTATCGCAGTGCACATTAATTTCTGATCCTTGATTCACATGGCAGATAAACATTACTTCATCCCGAATAGATAACACACAGACCAAGGTGGAGGACACTCTAAAAAATGCTTTGGATATTGAAACAGTCATTAAGAAACTCTTCAATGAAATTAAAGGTGAGAATTGTCATTCATAATGATAGAGAAATACTTACAAGTCTTCATAATAATGTTTTGACTATCTTACACTTGTACACAGCTCACCTGAAATAAGTTATGTTAATTAACCACTCATACTGAAACCTACGCCTGTCAGGAGCATTACAATAAAGACTATACCATTGGGACCAAAATTTAACTCGTTCTTAGCTTTTATAATGTCATAGCATATATACATATAAGTGGGACGATTTCAATATAATGATCATCTCCTGTCTTCCTAGGTAATATCAGCCAACTGAACCAGTTGGTGGAGAAGCTCTATTACAACCAGAGTGGCCTCAATGTCTCTGCAGCACTGAAGGAAGCTATGGACATCATGGACATCATCTTAGCAAGAAACTTTACTGCTCAAGATAAAGCTGCTTTACATGAAAATTTGTGCGTATTAAAATGTCACTGCTAGATTTGTTAAGTTCTTTTCAGAAGCATTTCGTTCGTCATTTTCTGTATATAGCTCAGATATTTCAACTACCTGGTGATGCATCTTTTTTGGATGTATTATAAGGATGGATGAAAAGATGAAGGACATAGTTATTTGTACCACATTTATTTGTATCAACACTATTTGTACCAGGCTAAGGCTTAAGGTATATCAATCCTATTACATTCCAGCAGTTGCTAGAATAGTTGATTCCTTATTTAAATTCCTGGTTTATATAGAAATGCACTGAAAATAATAAATCTGTTGGCCCACATTACCATCTCAGTGTTTCCTGAATTAAAGAGCTCATTATTAACAAGATTATCACATATTTTTTCCAGGCTTGCAGAAAGATTGTCTGAAAAAGTTCTCAAGTTGAAGAAACTCCTTACAAATTCCTCTAAGGTAGAACAGAACCTTGATCTGCTGAGGAAAAGATTGGATGAGCTTTATGACCATGCTGAATATTCTAAAACCAAGACACTGAAATTTCTAAATGAAGAAAAACAGAGATTGCAGGGAAAAATTGCAGAATTAAAGGTATCCGTGTGGTCTTATTGTCTTCAGACCTTTTCTGTCGCTCTCATTGTCCCCACACCCCACTCACCGCTCTATTTTTTATTTTGTTTCCCCATCATCTTGTGATATGAGTGATTTTTATCCATTTACGGAAATAATTTATAACTGTTTTTAATGCACATAATTTGCATATTATCATCTAGGGAAACACTGTTTAAATTGACAGTATAATATGTATGTGTGTGAGTCATTCATTGCAAGCAGAATATTGGGCAACACAATAAGATGCCAAAAGATGTGTATTTTGTGCATAGTGAACGCATGTTAATGCATGTTTTTAGCTGGTGCATGAGTACACTAATGTTGTAGCTGTTCACCTATTTTTGACTATACTTAGAGGGCAGCTCTAGATGAAACTCGTGGTCATCTGCAAAGCTTCCAAAGCATGATGTCAAGGGATGCATTGGTGATGGCCAGACCTCTGCCCTTAGTTCCTGGATATGCCTACACTCCTATAGGAATATGCTCCATGATTCACTCTGAATTTCCACTGAAGTACATTGGGGATGACACCAGATGTAACTTCTAGTATAAGTGGTACTTAGCCTGTTGTGCCCTATCCTGAAGTGGAAATTATCACCTGGTCTAATCTGGTGGCTTGGGTAGTCTGTGCAAAGCCTTAATCATGCTGTTTATCTCTGTTAGGCTGAACTTATTTTTATTACGTCTGTGTTCAGTCCCAACTCTTGCCATTCTATCAGCTTGCTCATTGCCTTCAAAACCACAGTGTGAGGGTATTGGCTTTTTTGGCAATAGGTATTTTCAGTGCTGCATTCAGTTTAGGTAGCCAGTTATTGTAGGCAGCTTGCAGCACAAACAGGACATTTATTAGGAACACCACCTGCAAGTTAACTCTTGTTCAGCTGCTGTTACTGTTCACTGGGAGTTTGATCTTGCTCTGGATGTATGAAAAACTCCTCCATTTCAGATGTCATCCATCGCTGACCCATCTACATAAGCCCATATTCATGCTTTAGGGAGGTACTTTCTGTCCAGCGTGGCAAGCGCTGGGATTTCATTGTGTTGGTCTTTTGGTGTGAGATGGGAGTTATGGTATAGAGCAGGGGTGGGCAATTAATTTTCCCAAGGGGCCGCATGAGAAACTGGGATGGTTCTAAAGGGCCGGACTAATATAGTTAACTCAGTTTTACCCAATACTGTATACATAGTATATAAACTGGCGGGCGGGCCAGCGGGCGGGCCGGTCAGAGACAGGAGGCGGGCCGGATCCGGCCCGCGGGCCGGCGTTTGCCCAGGTCTGGTATAGAGTATACTAATGATGATGCATGCTGGTGTGTTCCAGCACAAGGTCGATGAGATGCTTGAAATGAAAGGAGATACAGAACAACTTTTGAAAGATTCCACTCAATTGCTAAATTTTGCAAAGCAGGCCATATCACAGCTGGAGAACAACTTTGATGTGAGTTCGCAATGAGTTCTGTCCTCAAATTCATTCCAGTCATGCACCAAAACACTGCTCCACCAACACACATTCTGTTCTTTAAAAATACTATTATATATTATGCTACTATTAAAAATAAAACCAGAACTGACTTTGGTGGTCAAAATACAGAAAAGAGAGAGAAACTGTGTGTGTGTGTGCAATTTGATTCTGAAAAGTCTTTTATACCTGCTTATCTCAGAAGAAACTTTTTAATGCCTGCAACTTTGAAGCATATATTTGTATAAATGCTTGAAAAAAAGGTTGTATGTAGATTTCATATTCAAAAGTCTCATCAAGTTTGTGAACTACAGACTTTAGAGAGGGAACTTTACTCACTTGAGGCTGCAACTGCAGAGCTTGAAAGAAGGTTTGCAATTCTTCAAGAAGCCATACCACAGCTGGAAAAACTTTATCAGGATGCTTGGACACATGCCCTTCGGCTACAGCAGATGGCCAGGCACCTTGAGGAGTGAGTCATTGCTTTTTTATAACCTTCACACACACAGCAAAAAGAAAAAAAAAGAAATATATATAAAGGATTTTATGATTACAACTGAAGCACAGTATTGTTAGGTCTGACATATATTTGGTGTTGAAATAGTTTTCATCCCAAATGTAACAAAGTTTTTTTTCAGCCTAGTTATAATTAATCATAAAATGTGCTGTTCTTTTCAGACTGATAGCTCCACAAGTATGACATTATGGTTAAGTTAAGGGTTCAAACTATCACAAGCATAAATGTAGCTGTTTGTTTATTTGTTTAAATTTGTACAATATCATTTTCTAACATTAAATTTGTATATATTAATTCATTCATTTGTTTATTCAATCAAGCATATACAAATTTTCCTGTTCTGAAGTTCACATTTTAGTGTTGTGTCTAGAACCATTGCACCTGTGCTTTTCAGACTGTTTGATAAAGTGCGCAAAGAAGCCCAAGATCCCATGCGAGCTGCCCGTGCTTATGAGAGCATCATACAGTCTATCATGCAAGCTGAGGCAGCTGCCAAGCAAGCTCTAACTCGGGCCAATGAGACAATTCAGATTGTAAGCCCTCTATACAAGTTGAACATGATGTGATAATGTCTCATGTGAGCTGTCAGTATAATTTTAAGCATACTGATAAGACAATTAACTAAGTTGTCTGTACAGCTCTGAGTATACTAGAGTGAAAGCATTGGCAGCATCAGGAATCGACCTTACTATCTGTGAAGTGCTTTTGTGTGTGTGTCCCCAGGGATACTTTCATGAGAGCCCATCTCCCCCCACCTTCACTGTCTTTCTTTTCCTTATCTTTGACACATTCAGATACCTGTTCAACAGGTAGGCTACCTGTGTGATGTATGCTGCATTATATGAGTATCAAACCATTGTGCACACCTTTTGCCTTGGACACTGGTGTTCTTGGCCACCCAAATAAGATGGCATCAAAAAAATCAAAAACATTATTTTTAATGCATTGAATGATGCCAAGTTAAAGAAAATATAACATTTTCCAAAAGTCAAAATCGTGCTCTTCATATGCCTAACAATTTCTTCTTCTTCATCCTATCCTAACAATTTCCAGGTGTCAAATATTAAAAAAAACTGAGAATTGATGTTAATTTTTACTTTACCTTTTATCTAAAATTTAGAGCTAGTTGTATAGTAATTGGCTTTACTACTTTATTCAAAACAAAACTTGATCATAGCAGGCAGTCTTTTTTCAATCACATGCTGACTTGTTCACTGAAATTAATGCTGCAGGCTGGAGTCAGTGACCTTAAGGATAAAGTTCAAAGCTCAATTAGAAAGAGTCAAGGTCTTCTTATTCAAGCAGAAGATCTACTGACCAGGAGCATTCAGGGTACAGCTATTTCCACCATTTAGTTCAAACTGCTTCAACTTTACTCTCATTATATTTTCATGTAATTCCTGTGATTTTGCTATTATCATTGCTCAGTTTTTTAATTTAATAGCATTTTCTGAAAGACCATTAACACTAAATGAAAAATTAAAGGAAGGTTGTTGTGAAACTTTATGATGTTCCCCTATCAAAGGCTTTAAAAAGAACACTTGAAGAATTCTGGATTGAATGTATCATAATAGTATTAGTAATAATAAGAATGTGTGATGCCTAATCCCAGTATGTGTTCTGGCTCTCTGCATTTTACATCACCAGGCTAACCATCAATAGAATTTGATGGGCGAGGTTGTTGAAGAATTGTGTACTCTCCCCCAATCCCATTCTCATACATTATATATATATTACAAACCATGATTGACTTCAGTGGGAGAGATGTCTGCAGGAGATATATCTGGAACAAGAAAGTCTTTAATGCTTGTTTGAAGTATGGTCAAGGAGGGCTGAGAAGTGTACTGCGCTAGGTGCACCCCAGCAGCACTTTTCGGTGAACAATTCGGTGAACCACTCATAGAGCACAGTCTTACCATCCAGAATTCCCATGGAATGTTGACAAAAAGAAGTTTGGGATGAAGTCTGGAGAGGATACAAGGATGCAGTGAGGTTTCACCTCAAGTTTCAGATCACAACACAGTCAGTGGAGGAAGCACAATGATGTAACACTAGATCTCTAGCCACTACAAAGCTTATAGGAACTTCAAACCACCGCCTTGACTAGCAGCCTCGTTGGGGACAAAAAAAGTTGACAGACAGGCACTCACTTTTCAGAGTGCTAATCCAGCTTTTTTTTAAGATACAACTGTTTCTTCTTGTACACTAGACCATGTTATGTTTGGGCCAGGATCTTGGCTTGTGTACAGATTTAGCCTCTAAGACTGAAAGTTTTCTGTGAGAGTTTTCTTGACTATATAGTCATAGTAGATAAAAGCTGTATGTAAATAAATTGTTAGTTTTTTTTGAAGTGAAAGATTTTCCTGTTCATATATTGTACCTTGGAAAGTGTACCTATTCATACATGTATACACAAATAGCTACATAATCATCGTGGAACTAAGGAAGGTACTTCTCTCAGACTGCTCTCTTGGGCCTTTTACTGCAGCTCTAAGAGACAAGTTCTACGTGGTGAATAATGGCTTTAAACAAGCGGAGCAGCAGCATCAGTCTGCATCAGGTCTTCTTGCCATGCTGGTTGATGGACTTGACAGCTTGGAAGCAGGTGAAGTCTTTGAACAATTCTGCATGCTTATGTGATATATTGTACTGATGGTGGAAGTGTTTGTTGTAGTAGGGGTAAAGATGCAATTATTAAGGAAATCATTGTGATGACTGCTGACGGTAGGATAAAGACAACATTTTAAAGAACTAGTATATTATTGCTGTTCATAGAGTTTGATGTGTTGATGTGTCTTTTAAAAGATTTTAGTATATATGCTGATAGAATTTAGTGCACTAACGTCATTTTTCAGTTAAAGGACAACTTTTACTTTACAGCAGAAAAAAATTATTTGGCCCTTGGGGTGGGTGCCAAGAGCGGGGAGGCTGGGATGTAAGGAGCACATTTGCTCTTCCAGTCTGGCCTGACAAGTACCCTCATGACCCAGTCCTGGGCCTAACCATTTTTCATGCCTTTTACTGTGGATTCTTCTTTTTTTTTTTTTTATACAGATTTTGGTGATTTTCGCAGTCGCCTGGAGTCAATAGTGAGGAGATTGGATCTGGTAGCAGATAAAACCTATGGGGCTAACCAAAAAGCAACTGACATCAGCAACAAGATTGATAATGTACTTAAACCACGCTTAATGCAGCTGGAAAATTTCAACTTCAATGCCACCATCACTGCAAACAAAAGTGAGAAATCATTCTACTGTTTCTTGGCTGTATGCTCTGTGTGCTTATTGTTGTTATGTACATAAATATGTGAGTGTGTATTCTGTGTATTTAATTGAGTATTATATATCTATATATGTATTTATCATGTACATAAATATGTTATGTGCATTCTGCATATTTAATTGAATACTTTATATATCTACGTGTACATACAATGTATGAAGCAGCTAATTTTGCTTCCATGTTCTCTAATAATTTCACTTCTGGTGCCATCAAATATACATGCATGAACATTGTGTCAGACAACTCAGTTCTATGGCCTAAGCCCTTCTATTTGTCACAACAGTCAGGCAGGTGAGAGTGGAAGTGCAGTCAGTTACCCAGACCCTCCTGAAAGTTCGTCAGGCTGGACAGGAGGCCATGCGCAGTGCCTGCAGTCTGTCATCAGGGATCAGTGATCTCAGGCGCAAGATTGATGAAGCAAGGAATATCACCAACAGCGTAAGTGGCAGTTTGAGGTGTGCCAAGTATCATGGGCATACCAAAAATGGATTGGGACCTGACTATCCCCCTCCCCAGTTTCTATCTCGCTGCTAAGATAGAGAAAGTCTTACCGCTTATATTCCACGTGTGCTACGTGGCTGTCTTGTGGGTGGCGGTCCTCCGTACATGTGTCTGCACCCGACATAGAATGAGTAGACAACACCGGCCCTGCACTTGTCCAAGCTGCAATGGTCCCTCCCCTCAGTTCGTAGGTGGGTGGCCATTCCATGATGCATATCCATGGCTGTTGTTTAGTAAACAGTGGAACCCATTTCCTCAACACCAGGTTGTTGGTTTCCTGTTGCCTGCCTTACACCTTGTCTGCTGTCTTGTACCACGCATCAGTCTCAGCTCCAATGAGTCTGGTTCCCTGCGTGGCCTCCCTCCGATGGTCCTTTCCCCTTGCATAAGTCCTCAGCTTCAAACAGATGCTACGCTTCCAAACAGATGCTACGCACAAGCAGCAAGCGATCTCTTGACAACACCTCTGGACTTTCAGAGCTAGAAGAAACAAGTGGAAAAGGGCAGCAACACCTTGCAGCATCAAGGAGCACTGACCCTCTTCCCAACACCTACCCTAACCTCTTCCCCTCTTCCCCTCCTCCCCACCCCACAGTGCGAAATCACCTGTCCAAACACACCAGCCACTGGGGTCTCAGGTCTCAGCACAGCCTTATTCAGGAGAGATGTTTACAGCACAAAACAATCACCAGTTCAACCAGCAGAGACTTGGTGGATGGGCACTCATTATCCAGGGTGCTGAAACTGCCAGACATGACATTTTCACTGGGTGCACTAGGCTGAGTGGTGTTTGGGTCTTTACAGTCTCGGCCTGTGAGACTAAACGTTTGCTATGCGAGTTTTAGATGCAGCAGGTAACAATCAAGCAGTTTCCATAAGAAAGTTTTAACACTTTATGAAAGAAAAACATATTCAATTCCAGAAATTCTGTTGGATATTGTCCCTCAATCCATGGTTAACTTTCCTGGTTACACCGTTGCAGTGTGTCTTACAATGTTCCAGATGAAGATGTCCCTGTCAGGAGATGGCAATTGTGTGCGATCCTATCGCTCTCAACTGGCACCTGGTGTGACAAATGAGGTGACAATGGGTGTTCAGGTCAACCGCTCAAATGTGGATATGCTGCTGTTGCTGCTACAAGAATCTCCACAAGTAAGTGATGTTTCTGTAGTTTGTGATTTCTCTATAGTTTGCATGTTAAGGATTATTTGCATACCTATTTTCTATTTATATTGTTTTTCTATGGCTGCTTGAAGTCAGTTACAAGAATTCTTTAGTACACATTATTTTTTAATTACTATTTCTTTGTCAGCAGAAGGTGTGGCTATTAGAAGCCAGTGCCACAACATTTTTTTATGGTATCAACAGCTTAAATTTTATGTCTCTAAATTGTCAATGATCAAGGAGGAGCATACTTCACAAATAGGTAGCAACAACAAAATGTTGGCATAACAAAATGTGTGCAGTAACCTAGCATCCAGTAAGACAGCTTTGTAGTGCTCTACTATTCTATATTATTATGTTCTTCTTGGTACTAAACTATTTTATATTATTATGTTCTTTGTTGTACTATACTATTAAGAAAGAGTACATTATATTTTATTATGTTCATCTGCATGTATGTATGCAGTTATTTCCATGCATGTATGAGTTTAAGCACAGCAGTGCTGTTAGCATTTAACCTACATTATTCTTGTCTTCTCATTATGGTTGCTATGTAATTGTGTATCCGTCATTCTGTTACCTGTGATCACCTTTATCAGGTGCGTCAGAAATTTTCTTGTATTTGCCTTAAGCTGGTGTAAACTGTGCATAAGGGGTTTTATCTTTATGCACCATAAGTGTTGCAGGTGTGCATTTAAGCTCTTTTTGTCATCTGACCTTTACTTTTATCTAACTGCTTATGTACAACTTATGTGTAACTTATCATTTCGATGCCCATACCTCTTGCCCAGGATGGCGGTCAGGTGAGATTATTTGCATTTTTCTTCCCCTGTGCCTCAAAAACTGGCAGCTTGGCTTATGGCATCTTTGTCAGAAGTCAGTAGTGTACAGTTGTCTGCTGGTTATGTGACTATGTAGGTGCTAAAAGTATCTAGTTGAGGGATGGGTGTTGTTTGGATAGGGAGGGAGGTGCACTGCCTGAAGGGGATGCTTGTTGGCTTGACTGACTCTCAGCTGCATAAACTGCATTAATGATATACGCCTGGCTTGGAGAAGCTTTTGAGGCAACATAAAAGCTTCTAGGTAACAGCAGAGGATTTGGAAACCTGAGAATTGAGGGGATATCACCCTAGTCATTCATAATATCAAGGATTAAGGAAAAGGATTTCAAGGAAAAATACAAACTGATTGATCAGTTTACCATTTTCTTTCCTTACTCTGTCTGCATATTGCTTTACAGATAATTAATTTTTAAAATAAAGATGCAAAAACTAGAGAAACCTTTTTAATGTCAAGAGGATTTTAAGGATAACTGTAGAAATTAAGTACAGTACTGAGATTATGAGAACCATGAACATCCCTTACAGCCATTAGATTTCCCTTGTGTTTTATATTCCTTATATTTCATTGATATACCTACAGTGTCATGATTTTTGTTATATTTCAGTAGATCTTCCAGACAATCTACATTGTTGCAACTGACTTGTTGTAGTGTGGTTTAAAGACTTCTGTCAGTGTTTTTGCATGAATTTTGTAATATATGCAGATGTACCTGCTTCACAAAATAGTTAATTTGCATAACTTTTGCTCTATGATTCATTTCACTAAGAGACCTTGGTATAAGAAATATGCAGGTCGAAAAGCAGGCTTTGTGTTTGCTGAGAAAGTAACTTGATAAAGCCTTTTCAGTTCACAATGACAGACGAGAAGATTCAGAGTTATAATAAGGTTCGAGGAAATAATGCAGTATGTGTAGTCTGGCTGTTCCTGGTGGTTTGCAATGATGTCGATGACCCTACTCTTGTCCTTGATTTGGATCCTTCTGCAGTGTATATATATCAGTTCTCTAATTCTGCAATATCTATATATTAGTTTCTTTCTTGTTACTCCTCAAGGAGCGTATGGCCACAACAATATATATATTCTCTTATTTTTATTTTTGATCTCTCAGCCAACACCAAAGAATGTAAGGAGGGAACAGAGAGCAGCATTCATACTATCATGTTTGTTTTCACGTCTGGAGGGAGTTTGGTGGGGGTGGAAGAATGAAGATAAGCTTGACACCCACAGACATAATAGTATAAGAGGAAGATAGCAGTTATAGTCTTTAAATAATATTTTAAGATGTTTGCAAATGAAATCACTTCTTAAGTTTATCCTACATGGTTCTTTACCTTGTTTCTCTTAATTATAATGATGGCCTTTTTTGATCGGCCGGCAAAGCTGAATGTGGTGGTTGGTATGACTATGTGTCTAATACTTGCTGGGCTCAATGAACAAAAGTCGGCGTTGATTTACAGTGGATTTAAAGAAAAGTTGTCTTCTTAGATGTATAGACATTGCCATTAACTGAGAATTATGTCATGACTGTGGCTTTTCATTTTTGAAGTGAGTTTAAAGTAAAAATGTATTTTTTTTAATGAGAGTTATATTTTCACTTAGTTTTGAACTTAAAGGAACCCTGCCTAATAAACTTGCTATGCTGTGTAATATAGAAGTCACTGGCCTTATTCACTATTTCCAATCCTTACGTGTGGATATATATAATGCACATCATTATGCACTCATATTTATTATATGCTGTATCACAGCAGGTGTATATTGCACTCTTGTGTGACCTCTGTTGATGTTCATTGTCACAAAAGGTGGAAGTTAACATCAGTCGAAGACTTGCAAATAGCATAGTGAGCTTCATGCAAATGAACTTGCAGAACATTTCAATGTGTTCATTCTACCTTACTTAATTAAATGTTATATCAATTTACAGCTTCATTGAAATAGTCTAAATTGATGGCTACGATACAAGTTAAAACATGGCACTGGCATTATGGGATCATTTTTATGCAATTGTCAGTTTTATGCACCTTTTTTCCAATTCAATTTTTCACTTTCTTTTATTTAGTTCCATTAAAAATGGTTTTGAACTTAGCATGAGATAGTGTAAAAATAAATGCACAAATTTATTGTGTGACATTAAAGTTATCGTGTTTATTGTTATTGCAGAAGTTCCCTGGCTTTGTTTTTGAATCTGTTGCCTTTACTGAAGAAAGTAACATGTCACAGTGTGGGCTGATTATGTATCTTATTACTCCATTATGTATAACATTACACTGTTATGTATTTGTGTATTTAACATCCATTTAGTTCTAATAGTGTTGAAATCATATTTCTGATGATGGGATCTCCCTGATGATTTGCTTCAGGAATTTATTGCTCTTGAGGTCCGAGACAACAAAGTTAAATTCAGCTGGGATGTTGGCGGAGGTCAAGGTTCAATCACTCATGACTTACAGCTGAAGGTCTTTGGAGCCAGTGAAGAGGAAGTTAACAAGTGGTACCGGATTCAGGCCAAAAGGTGAGCTAGTGTTGAATAAATTATGTTAAGCGGTCATATAAGGTGAGTGAAATGTTTGAAGAAAATAGAGGTGATATGGACCCAGTGATCAATCAAACAATCATGTAAGAGAAGCTGAGAAGTTTCAAGAACATTGAGAAGGTGTTATGGACCCAATGATTAATCAGTAATCTTAATTCATGATCCTAGTCTTGACAGTACAGTATCACAGTGTCTGCATGAAGTTTATTTGAGCGACAAACAACTGCAAAGACATGTGAGGTTAAAAATAGAAAAATCATTGAAAGCTGGCTGTTGTTGTCATCAGTTTAAAAATCTTCAAAATTATACTAAGCAATTCATGTTGAGGATTTGGGCTAGATGTAGGGCAAGATGCTTCAGTTTAGAAACCGGTCAGAACAGGGCATGTTAGTGAAACACCACAAGATGTTTACCTTCAGATCACAGAGTAAGATAAGCCAGTTCTCAGACACAATCTGTGAAGTCACACTGTTTATGCTTCCCAGAATGTCATGATGACAAAACCTTGAAGTTTAACAAGTGGAACTTGTATTTTCTCCAGAGTGGGTTCCATTGGTCAGTTGAAAGTCTGGCCTGTCAAAGAAATTGAGGGTAATGCCAAGATGGTCACAGATACATCCCAGTCTGGGTTTTCACTCATCAACTTTAATTACAACACCTCCATATTCTTGGCAGGCACCACTCCAAGTCACGAGGTAATGTCTTCTTTATTTGTGTAGGAGTATTTACACCTGTTGTCTAGGAGACAACTGGAGATAGGAAATTTTGATCATAAATTTTCTTTTTTCGAGACAGAAACTATGATGTGCAAGTTACTCAAAGAAAAGGACTCGTTATGCTTTAACACAGAAAACATCTTCAAATAACTGATAGAAGTCAGTGCCACGAACATCCCTGTAGTCATTAAAAAAACTCCAAACAAACAAAGAAACAGTAGCTGCATAGGCTTTGATGATGCTGTCTGAGGGCTGTTGCTCACCTAACCAATGAAGTGCTCCATGCACCAGGCATGCACTAACTCACTGTCACGGAGACAACGTTTGATAATTAAAGTTATAGCATCCCTTTCTCTCCTATTGTCAGGTCATCTGGTAAAGTCAAAGAAGAATATGTGTTTGGGTATGACTGCTTAAAGAGTTACACTTCTCATCTAGAGTTGTGATGAAGATAATATGATACTTATGTGCGTACCTGTTTTTTTACTTACAGTCACCCCCAGGAATCACCAGAGGAAAACTGTATGGTTGTATTGGTGATATACTTGTGGATAACAAGCCTGTAGGTGTTTACAACTTCAAAACATCTGATGGTCTGTGTCAGGCCTGCAAGCAAGTGTGAGTAACTGGTGTCCAAGATGGCGCTCTCAGCATTCAGCTTGGCCAGAACTGGACTGTTCATGATTTCAAGCATAAACTCCTTACGCTTTCGTTTTTTTTTTTAATTTTACAGACCATGGCACAGAATTTTGAAGATTGTAGAATGTTATTCTTTCATACAGATTTTCCATAGCAGCTATAGATTAAGATTATGAAACTGTGGTCATATGTTAATATGAAAAATATGTTGGGATTCATATTGCCCAAGATAAGGGCAAGTACTATAAAAAAAAACCTGATATTTTGAGTGGGAATACTGCAGATGAGGAATTTTGAGAGAAGGCAGGTCTTGCTATTGGGCCAGACTCAAAGATTCATAGATTATCATGCAGACATGACTGTTCGTAGATGGTGATTTACCTGACCATGATGAATCACTGACAAGACTGACAAAGTTCACCACAGAAGCCTTTGTTGATGAAGTTATTGTGCATGCTCCCCAGCCTCCCAGCAACCAGTACAGATTAGGGACTGACCTGATGGACCACTCATTGTCATTTGCAATTGCTGCTTGACCTGATGGACCACTCACTGTCATTTGTTATTGCTGCTCCTTGCTTTATGATTTTGTCATCATGTTGTCCTGAAGCTTCCAGTCAGAGGGACGGGTGTTTATTTCCCCCTGATTACATAAATATTAAAACACACTGGACCAGAAACATACTTGTAAGTAGTTGATGTATATAGGCCCTATCCTGGAATGCACAGAAATGCTGGATAGGGTGGCTATCAAAACCATATAAGGGGTCATAACCCAGAGACAGATTTAAGGGCAGATTAAAGCTGTAATGTTCAGTCACATACTTTTATTATTATGAAACATTTGTTGCTTGCTTAAATATTCTTGCTTTTATTATGTTGCTATAACTGTTAGCAACATGCATATTGGCTCCCTGTATATTTAACTTATATTTGTACTTATCTGCACAAATTTGTTTTTTGCAGACCAGCCCAGGTACCCAGCACCAATGTTTACAATTTTGGTGGTAATGGGTATGGGACATTGCCAGTCACTGTTGACTACAACAGCAACCGCTTGTCATTCTACCTTGAATTTAAGACCTTCTTGGAGAATTCACGGCTCTTCTTTGTTGGGAATCCTGAGGTATATGAAAAGAACAAAAAAATAAATAAATCAGTTGCTGGCATATGGAGATGTATTACCTTTGTTATTGGAGAATACTTTGAGGATCAAGTGGCTGAATCTCTGCAGCTGATACAAGAATTTCATTGTGATAACTTTTTTCTGTTTTTATTTTTATCCTCTTAGTGCTAGGTTTTAAGTAGAGTATTCTTTACTGTCAAAAGCAAGGTACTGGTTGGTTGCAAAGCTTAAGACTGATGTAGAGATGACAGATCATGAAGATTATCACAAGACAGTGAATCTTGACACTTTGGCAATGGGATTGAGAGAGGGAAATGTGGGCTATTAGTGGGAAGGTATTATTGGCTGAATATAGCACACACACTGGTGGAAAATATTGCAAAAATTTGTATATGATCTGGAATTCAGATGATTTTATATGCTTCATGGGTTTACCAAAGGTGTGCAGTTTTTGAATTGCTTCTTTGACAGGGCGGGGACTTCCTATCCATTGATCTTGTTGGAGGAAAGGTGATCGTACAGTTTTACCTGGGTGGTGAGAGTACTGCCCGCAGTGAGACAAGCAATACCTACAATGACAATAAGTGGACCAAAATCACTCTCACAAGGAATAAGCTTGAAGGTCAGAATACATCCGAACATTTATGCAGACATAACATTGATCACACTAGATAATGCAGAATTGTGTATTAATACATAGTGACCAAAAGTCACTTAAAAGCTGTTGTGATGGGTACAGTATGATAAATGAAATTGAACCAAAGCACAGATCTGAATAAAATCATGTTTCAACATATCCATATCAGCACAGTGTCGGAGTAGAACCACATTCCAACATACCTATATCAGCACAATGTCAGATCATGTTCCAACAACTCAATATCAGCGCAATGAGTAGAACTATTTTCCAACCTATTTCAGCACAGTGAGTAGAACCACCTGCCTTGGTGATATAAATTTACATGAATATTATATCAACTACATTTACTCTTATTTATCTTTCATTCTTTATCCTTTTAACTAATGTTTCAAACAAATTACAAAGTGTTACTTCAGTCTGTTATTACTTGTCAGTACTATTGTTCACCCTTCTGTTTTTCATGTGCTGTCTGTGTCTTATTTTTGTCTCGTGCTGAGATTATACTCCTTCATGACCATGATCATGGCCTATATACACATAAAAAATCACATGTGTATTATTAGTTTGACAAGTGTGCTTTGGGAACTACAGTGAGACATGTCTGATCATCCAATGATAGTCCCTTGAATGCTCAACAATCCTCCATTCCTTTCTCCCTTTTCAGTGAATACCTAATGACTCACTCGTCTAGAATGTTGCACAAACTTCTAGTACAGTTCCTGATCTCCCTTACAAACAGCTCATGCTAGCTCATTATTTGTCTTTCATATACGCTAAGCATATACACTTCCATATACACATGACACATTAATCTCTCTTAGCTGTAGCGTAAGTTTTGTTTATTTGTGCATTAGATAACATTGTCACTTGTCATGACATTGCTTGAATGTGGTCATTTGCATCATGTGCAGCCCGGTTGAATACAGAAGTTGAAGAACAGCCCACAGAGTCTGTTTCCTTTAAGGCTCCTGGTACAAACACTGGTCTTAATGTGCTTGGCCAGTCCATGTATTTTGGGGGTATGCCTAGCAGCTTCCAGCTTGAACGCTTCCCACAGCTGTGAGTAGGAGAGGCAGAGAGAGAGAATGTGTGTGTGTACATGCTTACATGTGTGTTGTGTGTGTGTGTGCACTCATATGCATATATGCATGTGTAATTGTATGTTTTTTGGTAATTTTTGCAAGTAATAGTTGGCTGTCTTTTATAGCACCCCTTTCATTTTCCTACCTGACTGTTCAGGGAGGTGAAGCAGTCTGGGAACTTTCTTGGCTGTATGCGCAAAATTGGTGTGGGTGGCTTCAATGCGATTCCTCAAGACCTCTCCTCTGGAGTCCTCGTTGACATCACACCTGGCTGCAAAGATTCTGTAAGCTTCTGTCCACATGGTGTTTATAAATGCTCATGTCATTTTCATTCAAAGGTTATTGTCTTGTTCTTACAGTACAATCATCTATTGCATACTTTCAAAAACCACCATTAAAAGATCCAATTTGTAACAAGGTAGAACAGATTTACTTCTGCAGCCATTTCAGTACTTTCTGTGTTAGTCTTTAAAACAGCTACTTTTGGTAGTGATTGCCCATGTTGTGCTGTGTAAGTCTTCAAAACATTTACTTGCTGTAGGGATTGGTTATCCATGTTATATCACGTTTCCCTGAAAATAAGACCGCATCTTTTATTAATTTTTTCTCCAAAAGAGGTGTTATGGCTTATTTTCAGGGTGATGTCTTATTTTTATGAACAAAAATCTACATTTATTTTAATGCAATCATATCATCTTTCTCTGAAACATAAATCTCCAAATCCTGAATTCTGGCCTGAATTACTTGCAACTCCATTTCCCATTGAATCATTATCGATTATAATTTATATTTTTATTTTATTATAATTATTATTATGTTTTATTCACTAATTCAGTAATATTATTTATTTATTAATATCATTATTTTATAATCAATACCTACATTGTGTGTTTCAGTCTGTCTGTCTGGCTGATCTTAACTAGTAGGGCTTATGTTTGGGGTAGGGCTTATATCACAAGTATCCTGAAAACTCATTCTTGGTTTGATTTTTGGGGAAACATGGTAGTCGTATGACCTGATGATTGTCAGCATACTGTAGCTGTATGATGTGATGACTGCTGGCATGTATGACTTGATGACTGTCCATGTACTGCTGGCATGTATGACTTGATGACTGTCCATGTGCTGCTGTGGATGTATGACTTGGTGACTGTCCGTGTACTGCTGTGGATGTATGACTTGTGACTGTCCGTGTACTGCTGTGCATGTATGACCTGGTGTAGGAAAGGCCCAGATGGATAAAGTAAGTGGTTTTAGTACTAACCTTGCTAGCTTTACTGACACTTTATGGTGAATGTTGTCTGCCTGCACTGAGTGTAATGTTGTCAGGCAGGATTCACTAGTAGTCATGATGTACCATGTTGTTTAATGTTGTGACCTTGTGACTGCTCCAGAACATCTACCAGGTTGGTTTCACTGGCACTGGTAGCTATGTGATGTTTGATGGTGCGACACTGAAGAGGGAGCAGTCTGGCATTTCCATGTCATTCTTCACTAAGCAGCGCAGTGCACTATTGATGCTGGCCCGAGATCCATCTTCTGATGTAAGTCATTGACAGGCAGTCTGCATGTTGTTGCTGGTTATGTGTTTATGTGTAGAACATCACTGACTAATGCTGTCACTATACAAAGTAGACCAGTCCAAACTCATTTTTGTGTAGCAGGCTTAATATGGAAGTGAGTGGTTGTGGGCTTTCTGATCTGAATTTAGCACACAAGTCACTGGAAGCTTCCTTTTCCAGACTTTATTCAAGAACCCGAAGGTGCAGCATTAACACAACTGTAGCACGCTGGCAGATAAAGGCATTCTTGCAGATAAGGTTGCAAACAAGATCATCGTTGAAGATGGGAAAAACCGTTTCCAAATGAAACAAATTTAAAGTTGAATTGTTTAAGTCGAGACAAGGCTTCAGTTTGCAGTAACTAAAATTTACATTGAAATTTTTGTTTGGAAAATTTTTTCTGTTGCCCTGAAATCAGAACAAAAGTAAAAACTGTTAGCACCCGAGACAGAGTACTTGTAACACATCATATGGACAAGCTAACATGGCAATTTACATATTTTAGTACTCCAAAATGGCATACAATTTAGGCATGGGTTAGGCATAAGAAAGTAAAATGCTGCGCAAGAAGAATGCATTAAAATACACGGGATATAATCACTACAACTCAGCTTCAGTCACAGGCAACATAGATGCTGAGAGTCGCTTTCAAATCTCTTATTCTGACTTTTCCTTATTCTTCCATCTTTTGCCTACTGAAATGCTACACAAGGGAAAAATGTCCAGGTGTCACAGACTGCTTCTTGTCACCTGCAGCTTCTACTGCAACCACAAACCGAACAAACCCTTACAGAAAACTTTTCTTTTCGCAGAAGTGAAACTGCTGTCATCAAAGTAACCATGAACATGTCATCTGCCCTCGACAGTGATAATGTCTCTGCCTTCACTCTGTTTGACCTGTCTGCTGCATTCGACACTATCGACCACTCTCTGTTCGCCCAGACTGTTCGCAAAGACCCAGACTGTCTTTGTCGATGTTCAGACATCTTACCTTGCTCCACTTTCTTGTGGGATATTCAAATGTTCAATACTCGGCCCCATTGTATACATTCTGTACACGAAACTACTTTCATCATGCATCCATTTTCACCATATTTTCTCATCAGTCATATGCTGAGCCAACCTCTATTACAGTTACATTCATAAATCTGTAAATAAATATAGAGAAAGAGAATGTATATATGTATAGTGTATTTGTATATTTATTGGGGATTTCTTGCAGGTCTTCTATTCACTTGCTCTGACAAATGGACAGCTAGAGGCAAGAGTGTATGGCGGCTCTTCAACCACTTACTTGCGATCTACAGGCCTGTATAATGATGGTGCTGTTCACTATATTGCTCTGCTCAAAGCAAACAGAAGGTAATTAAGGCAAGAAGGCAAGAAAATTACGGAAATTTGCAATCCCACTTTTCTGTTCTTTTAAGCTGACTCTGAGGTTGGGTCGTTGAAAATCGGCTTTAGAAAAAAAAAAAGAAAGAAATAGTCGTGTTTCAAAATACATCAATTGTGCATGAGTGAATAAGGGAATGAAACCTTGGTCCCACCTGCCATTATTTTGCCATAAATTATTTTCCTTATTTAACATCCATTCAGTTTGTTCTAGTGAAAAGTATCTAAAAATCCAATAACAGGTTAATTGTGAATTATCTGCTGCTCATTTTGACATAGATTTAAATGATACAAGCAATGGCAACATCAAGCTAATATTCAAATACTATGTATATCTCTAATAAAATTGGGAATATTTTGGATATTGTTAAATATTGTTTATTCTTGCCTCCAGAACATTATGACTGCAACCCTCCATGCCGGTAACTTGGCCTATTTCTTAACTCAGATTTATGAGTAAAACAAAGAACATATTTCTCCTGTACTGCAGCAGTTAACAGTGTAACAGGAGTATTTGAGACATGTACTGCTAGCAGCACTCTGCTTCCCTCCTTTTTGCAACCCCTCCCTGCACCTTAGCCGGGCCAGCATCGCAGTGACTGCACAGCAGTGTCACAAATGACCTTCTGAGCAAAACTCAGTGTTAATACCTTGTTTTTGTGTAGAAACCAGGTCCTGCTAGAGCCTCTACCCATGGGTTCAGAAAGAAAATTAGCTACCTTGCGCAGCTCCAGCCCCTATGCATGCATGCTATTAGTCATAAAGACTTCTAGTTCTGGATGGCATTTCTCACACATTAACATACACACCTACATCTATAAACATCCTGTGTGCATGAGAGATACAATGCAATACAATTTTATTAATCTGCAAGGGAAATTACCGGTAAGATTTATAGATGCTCAGTTCCCTACCTTTCTTAAAACTGTTAAATTGATGTAGTAAGTTAACTCACATACATAGTTACCTAAAGCGCTGCTGGTGCTCCTGCTTATGTTATGTTGATGTTGAAGATAGGTGATTTAGAATAGTACTGAGTAAGGATTAGGTCTGGTAATCAATGCTACGATTAGTAGGTAGTTCTTATGCTTTAAATACTGTAAATAAGCCCACTTCTTGAATCTACATACCTCTTTGTGTGTGCATGAATGCGTGATGTTGTTTGTCCTGATCTGTAAGAATAATATACATGTTGCACTTTGAATGAACAGTGGACATTAAAAACCCACAACAAGGCAGTTGTGAATTACACAGATTAGATTTATAAATTTTCATTTTGTTTTCCTGATGCACCAAAGGGAACACCCTTTTAGATTTAAATTTATTGCATATGAAAGGTCGGATTTCTAGGTCAGCTTAGTGCAAGTGTGAAGTAAATGGAAAAAAAAGAACCCAATACAAGGTATTAGATTTTGTAGCACACCCGACAAGTAAGAACTACAATATTAGTTGTGAAAATTCTCCTTTGGAACTTCCATCTTCTGTGGAACAAGAGGATTGGACTGATTGATGCTAGGGCTTTTAGGAGCCGCAACTAACCGATGGTCCAGCAACAGTGTTTAGCCATGTAAAGCAGATCAGTCCAGCTTCAGTAGGTTAAAAAATGTTCTTTAAAATAGTACGGTAATTTTGACTCTTTATTGTGGTTTTATAGGTGCTTTTGCTTGAACACAACATACTTTTATAATAATAATAATTGAGCACTTAAATTGACAGCATCACAACCAAAGCAAGTTGCTCTTTTTTCCCCGACCAGTTATCATAAAGAGATGAAATTAGACCACTGAATAACACCAACATAACTGACACCAAACATTAACCACTAAACTACAAGTGAAAGAATACACAGATAATGAAACTTGGGGTGTGAGACATTAAGTGTAAAAAATACTATGTAGAACTGAATTGTGATAATGCAAAGGGTAGATACTGAACATAAGTTTCCCTATTGATGGTTGTTATAGGCAAAGAGTAAATATTCTTCATGAAAACAAGTGGATGTCTCAGGATTCAAAATTTTTCTACCCTAGAAAATAGGCATGGTAAGATAATACAGTGGTGACCCACCTTTGCTAAGATGAATTTTCATTGAGAAAAACCAAGGAGTTCTTATGTTGGACTTGTTCTTTTCACAGGCTACAATTACTTGTTGATGATAAAACTGTTGCAAGTGAAGACCTGTCTTTCGAGGATACAGAAATAACCATGGGGCCCAACAGCAGCCTGTACTTGGGCGGTGCACCCATTGCTGTCAATGATATGGCAGCTTCAGCTCAATCACTTGATGGCTGCATCAGTGACATCATCATTAATGGAGAGTGAGTATAAATCACTGTTGACATGTTCAATGCCAGGGAGATTACAGTTATCTCCAAAAGTTTGAATGCTATTTCTTTGTTTGTTTTTCTGTGAAATACTACTCAGATACCATCACTGTTTAGACACTTGTCGAATGTGTTTGATTTTACTCTTAGTTTAGTTTAGTCCTTGTTGCTCCCTTGAGGAACATAGGGCTGCAACAACACCTCGCCAGCAGACCCGGTTTTGGGCAGCCCCCTTCAGTTGGGTCCATGTGGTTCCGATGTCCTTTGCCTCGCTCTCTACTGATCTTTTCCAAGATGTTACTCTTAAGACTTCACTAATGACTTATATCTGGACTTCCTGGTCAATGTCAGTGCAGTTTCCATATTTATTTGCCATGCAATGTCAGTATTGTTTTCATATTGCAGACTATTAGATGTGAGCAGAGTCAAGCAGTATAGGCGTGCAGATATAGGTCGCTGTGGGGCCAGTGCCACATCTACTAATGGACAAGCTGTTCAGCCATGTGAAAATGGAAGCTGCAGAAATTACGATCCTTCTTTTTCTACACCTAAAATTCCCATGGTTACTACGATCGCCCCGATTGTAACACCACCACCAACCAGTTCTGTACAGTCCTCTACATGCTCTCCCCGCCGGTTCGTGGATTCAGCTATTGAGGCTAATGCCAAGACTCTGGGAAACAGTGACACCAGCTTTGCACAGCTTAGTCGGAACCTGCGAGCTGATGATCTAAGGAGAAAGTAAGTCATTTTTTGTAGCTTATTAGGATCCCCCAGGTGCTGTGTTATTGATTTAATGGTTCAGTCTCGTTTTCTGTGTGAACTTTACGAACTATCAACTCACCTTTTATGCACTTAAAAGCTATAGTTGCTTAGTCATGCCGATTGCATAAAGACAGTTGTATGAGAACTAGTGAACAGGCTCTTGGAGTGTGTGATTATGGCTGTTGCCATTTGAGAAAAATTTGTGTCAACAGTATTCAAATCTCATAACATAATGTTTTCATTTTAAACCGTTTTGTCAGTATAAGCAGATGCTTAACACAGTATTGTTTCATAATTTTATCAACCCCAAAGGGCAGATCACAATTTAATCATTGACTATTTTCTCTTCTTTGATCAGTAGAAGTGGAACATACTTGCTTTAGCCACTCAGATTTAAAAAAAAAAAAAAAAACAGAGAAGTGTAGAGATGTCAGTGGTTCTTGGCTGTTATTTCAGAAAAAAAAGATGTTCCAAAATGTTTTTACGAGTACAAACTAGTCTTTTGATAATTTGCATGTGGCCATTCTTTTTTTCAGCTTTAATATATCCTTTGAGTTTCGAACATACTTCAGTGATGGACTGTTTGGGCTACTGAGCAATCAGAATCAAACAGCATACTTTGCTGCTCAGCTGAGAGATGGGAAGGTGGAAGTGGTGTTCACCTTTAGAGGTCGCAAAGAAACCATCATTTCATCTGATGGTTTTGCGGATGGGCAGTGGCATTCAGTTTGTATTTACGTTCTCATCAAATATCAACAGTTTGTTTTACAGTTGTAAGCAGGAACAAATAATGTAGACTTGAAAGTCCGAAGGCATTGAAGAGTGTTTAGCTTAGATTTGTGGACCTCACAAGATTATTATTATACTAGGAGCAGAAATTTCAAATATGATGATGCTTTCTTATTTAATTGCTTGTCTCAATCAAAACATCATTTTTTCAATGCTCTTTTCCTCACTATTGCAAGAGGTTTGCAGCCTCCAAATGATTTTCTTGTATATTTGTGTCATTACTGGATTTATAGGCAGCGGAAAGATATCTTAGAAAGGTAGACTCTTAGAAGTGACAGGTTGACACTAATTAGGAGTTACACAAAGATAGACAGCTTAAGGAGTTACAGATATCCAGCCATCTGAATAACTGTAACTCCCAAAACTATGTGTGTCTGCCTTGTTATGTGGTGCACACTGTCAGTAGATTTACTGTCATTTGTTGAATGATTTTTGTTTTGTGCAGATATGTTTAGCGATTTGTAGGGTCAGGTTTACGATCAGCAAAGACACACACATACACACATTCTCTCTCTCTCACTCAGGGTTAGAAATTGACTCAAAATAAAAATATTATCGTTGATAAGAGCAGATTATATGAAAACACTTGGAAAAACCTGGCTACAAACTTATGCCTGTTGTTCTCATCAATTGATGCACTCATTGAGTTCTTAAAGTTATTATTAATAAATAAATATCTTCTTTTAACAGTCTTGATGAAACTATTGTTTTCAGGGAAAGATAATAAAGGAGGCTGACACACTGCAGCTAGAAGTGGATGGACGTGTCGTCGGGCAAAAAAGCATTGACTCTGTGCTGGACATCAACCTCCCGCTTTATATTGGCAGTGTACCCACATCGCAGGATCTTCGTATTGATGTCGTATGTCTAATTTGGCTTTTGACACTTAGTACAACTGTTATTCAGCATTTTAAAACATTATTTAGTAACTACAGTAGACAATCCACAATAATTAAAGACTCTTGTGTACATGTATGACCAACAATTTTTCATTGTTATGCACAGTACATGTATATTGTCAGACAGTGTTTAGTAATTGTTGTCAGTGTGTTTAGCAATTGTTGTCAGTGTGTTCAGTAATTG
>SRHC01001558.1:102627-129829 GCA_004794325.1 Pomacea maculata | reverse complement strand
GGTCGAATACCGATTTGGTCGAAAGTCAAGGCGTTCGAGAACCGAGGTATCACTGTATGTTTAGCGATTTGTAGGGTCAGGTTTACGATCAGCAAAGACACACACATACACAGATTCTCTCTCTCTCTCACTCAGGGTTAGAAATTGACTCAAAATAAAAATATTATCGTTGATAAGAGCAGATTATATGAAAACACTTGGAAAAACCTGGCTACAAACCTATGCCTGTTGTTCTCATCAATTGATGCACTCATTGAGTTCTTAAAGTTATTATTAATAAATAAATATCTTCTTTTAAAAGCCTTGATGAAACTATTGTTTTCAGGGAAAGATAATAAAGGAGGCTGACACACTGCAGTTAGAAGTGGATGGACGTGTCATCGGGCAAAAAAGCATTGACTCTGTGCTGGACATCAACCTCCCGCTTTATATTGGCAGTGTACCCACATCGCAGGATCTTCGTATTGATGTCGTATGTCTAATTTGGCTTTTGACACTTAGTACAACTGTTATTCAGCATTTTAAAACATTATTTAGTAACTACAGTAGACAATCCACAATAATTAAAGACTTGTGTACATGTATGACCAACAATTTTTCATTGTTATGCACAGTACATGTATATATTGTCAGACAGTGTTTAGTAATTGTTGTCAGTGTGCTCAGTAATTGTTGCCATTGAGTTCAGTAATTGTCATCAGTGTGTTTAGTAATTGTCATCAGTGTGTTTAGCAATTGTTGTCAGTGTGTTTAGCAATTGTTGTCATTGAGTTCAGTAATTGTCATCAGTATGTTTAGTAATTGCAAAGTGAGATTCTATAATAGTGACTTTCTTCAATGACAGTGAAGTCAGAAGACTGTAAATAGTCCTTTGTTCTTTTGATTGTGTTGTTATCTTTTCTTTTGGATAAAACACAGAGATTGCTGGTTTGTTTTGGTGACATTTATCACAATCTGTTTAATAATAAAAGATCAAACACAGTCTTCGAGGCTGCGTACGAAACTTGTACCTTGGTGACCATTTAATAGACATCATGGACACAGATGTTATCAGCAGCGTGGAACACTGTTACTCCAGTGTGGAGAGAGGTGCAGCCTTCAGTGGCTGGTCATGGGCAATCTTTGGTGAGTTCATTTGTGGTCTTTTGTGTACCATGCTTTAAGCTCACCTCCACTCAAGAAAATTGTGCTCTACAAATTCAGTCATTTTATAGTTCCATTCATTCTTCATACATCTTACATGAGTCTTATGTTGGATGCCAAGGCCATATCCACAACTACCAATGTACCACAGCTCTGCTGCTTTGATATATATTGCTGTCACATTCTTCATTCACTTACTGCACCATTATACATTGTATATATCTTATTCATACTCTGTGAATGTGTGCTTTGTAGCAGAGTACATTTCTTATCCATGCTTTGTGTGGGTGTGTGCATTGTAGTAGATGTATACATTTCTTATCCATGCTCTGTGTGGGTGTGTGCACTGTATTGTATGCTTAATTAATGGTGTCAGCTTACACTTTCAATTACTCTATGTAAGAGTGCATTAAGATCAATTGTTTGTAGGGTGTTGAGCTGTAGAAGTCATCTTCAATATCATTTTTTCTATTGATCTTTTATTTCTCATATTATTTTCCATTTTATTTCATTATTATTGTTATTGTCACAGCATCCACTTGTATTGTCTGTCATGTTTATCTGCTGTATTATTTATTGCATCACTCCTATTGTATCAGTCCACCATAGACTGGTCCCACCTACAGTCTAAATTATCTGTGTTCAGGTATGAACTTTCATGTGGGGAGGGAACTGGTTATCAAACTGGACTTCCGCACAAGTCAGCGGAATGGTGTTTTCCTGACGATCAGCAGCGAGAGTGGTGACACTGGCATGACCCTAGAGCTGCATGATGGGAAGGTGCGACCTTTACCTTTCCTGGTGTTTTGACCTGACTCACCAGATGCTATACAGCCTTCTATTATCTTTATAGTACTTTCTATTATTCTGTATTTAATATAATTGTTTTAATTGTCATTGATTAATATTGCTGACTTTCATTCATTAATGCAGTCTATTGCTGTTGATTAATAAGTCTATTGCTGTTAATGCATTCTGATAGTCTATGGGAACCTGATTTTATTGCAGACATGATAACCTCTCAGTCACTCGTTGACAGGCAAATTGTAAGCTTCTTGCAATTTCTTGTAGGTTTTGGTTACGGTGTTCATAACTCACTAGAGTAAGTGGCAGGATAGTGGGCAAAGAATAGAGAAGCAGACATGCTAAAATAAATGTCATTGTTTTGTTAATGACATGCCATCAAAAGTCCTGTTTCTTTCTATTGTCCACAACAGGTGAAATTTGCCATCAAGCACAGTAAAGAAACATTCAGAACACAGTCCACTGCTGTTGAGCCCAATGCTTTGTGTGGAAACCAGTGGCATACAATTACAGCAGAGGTTATTGGGAATGTTCTGCAGCTAGAGGTTGATGGTGGGCCTCGCAATTATGGTATCAGCAGTCTTGGTGAGACGGTTACCCAGACAGATGCTCCTTTGTTTATTGGAGGCTTTCCAGGTATAGATTTCGTTTTTAACAGTTAGATGAAAAGGTCAGGGTAGCCTTTAACCTATCAGTCATTATAGAGGGAGGTGTAAGAGACTACACTTATCAGGGAACCAGCTGTTATGTGAGGTGTTAGACTACACTTATCAGGGAACCAGCTTTGATGTGAGGGGTTAGAGTACACTTATTTGTGAGTCAGCTGCTGTTTGAGGTGTTAGACTATACTTATCTGGTATGTAAGAGCAGAGCCTACCTCCTCTCCCACATTGTCTTGCCTTCTTAAGCCCTGCATAGGGTCAGTTATCCTTCCCACCATTGTGTTCAATGTCTTAGACATTTGAGCTTTTTCACTTGCACCAAAGCAGCCATTGTATGGATACTAGACATGACCATGGCATGCACTTCCCCATACACAGTATTGAGGTAGCCAGGGCCGTCATAAGTCACAAAGAGGACAAAGGGGAAGAGTTTTACAGACCATACAAGTCCCTCATGGTTCCAGTTCTGCTGTACAGATGTGAGACATGGACTTCACTTCCTGACTCTGCTTTAAGAGGCTGCTTCAGATCTCATACAAGTAAAACCTTTGACTTTGTATGAAGCATGCTCGCTACATTTATCAAGAACCCATTCTTGCAGCAGTAAAGAGGTATAGACTAGTCCAGTTTGGCCATGTGACCTAGCATGACACACTTAGACCACCTTTCAGGGTACCTTGAAGGAAAGTCAACACTAAAGTGGACAGGGAAGAACTGGCTTGGAAATGTGAAGGAGTGGGTTGGGGTTTTTTTTCCATGAAGGTAAAAAGTAAAGGGCATCCCCTGACCTTTTCAGGTCAATTGGGAGTGAGGTGTTAGAGACCTCACTTTTCTCAGGGCCAGCTTTAGTTTAACCAACCCTCTAAGGAGTCAGGTACCCATTCCCGTCAGCTGAGTTGACTGAGGAAAGTTTGCTGTGCTATATGGGTACTGAATCATCGCAATTGCAGGACCTGTTCACTGTTGCTTAGAACAATCTGTGGCAGACCTTGTTAACTAATGACAACTGATACCAGCAGACCAGCATAACCATTCATCAGCTGGTACTAGTGCAAGGATGAATAAATAAAAATGAGAAAGTAGCATTTGAGGGATATTTCTTTAACTCATTCAGTAAGAGTGTATCAACACAATAGAGCTATAGCTATGAAGATATTCACATTCCTATATAGGAAGAGTTAAAAAGAAGTATATGAGCTTTAAAATATAGCTCAGAATGAAGCTATTGTCAGTTCTATTTTGTTACAGATAACTTTAGAAACCAAGCAGCATCATTGTCAAAACAAGGCTTTGTTGGCTGCATCCGCAACTTATTCATTGACAATAACCTGATTGACTGGTATATGCTGCCTGAAACCAACGACATTCAACGCACAGCATGCCCTGTATAGAGCTGAAAACAGTGGCTAGACCATCAGCATTACTTTTGCTCCAGCCTAGTTCTTCAACACTAGAGCTCTTCCTAACAGACAGCCCCTGTTTTAGTATGCCTCTGAAATCACTTAGTGCACCAGCTCATGAACGAGTGTATAGGTGAGTGATGCATTCCTGTGGTATGCATACCTGTGTGTGTGTGATTTCTTGCTCTTTGTGTGTGTGCATGATGTACATACACAGGCATTCAGAGTACATGTGTATGCATGCACAAGCATTATTTTATATCTGTGTCTGCATATTTTTATATTATTTCATGCACATACCAGTGATGGGATTTTGTCTAATGTGTCAGTTATGTTGGTAGATATTGAATACGTAAACAGTTTTTAATGATTGGCACACTGCATGTGAGGCTTTGTTTACAGTCCCTATCAGCATCTCATGGAGGTTTTCTTGCTAAAATTACTAACAAGGACAAGCGCACCAGCCAGGTGTTGGCTTGACAGCTGACAAGAAGTAGTCACTTCAATAGGAGTCCCTTTAATTACAAATAAAATATAAACTAGGTGTTAGCTTGATGACTGACATGAAGTAGTCAATGACAATGACATATCTCTATTTACAAGGCTAACAGAACTAGCAATGGTTATGCCTTTCCTTTTTTTACATCTAGCCTTGGGCTAAGGAAAAGAAACTGAAAAAAATACATTACAAAACAAAGGCACTACAATATAACAAGAGGGAAATTAGAATATGTACAAAGATAGGGGTTGATGTCTTATTTGACAGGGATTTGTTTGACTAATGAAACAGTAACATGGGGTAAATGTTTATTTTTATTGTTGTTAATAATAACCACTGTTTATGTTGGATGAGAGGCCTCTGCAAGCTATCAAATGTTTTGCCATAGACATAGGATTTCTGCTTTGAACTGGGATAGATATAACTATCTTCATTGATGTATAGAATGTTTTGTGACACTCAAGACCTAGCATTCCGCCCATCATTAGGAATTACCAGTGTGGCTGATGCTACGCATTGTTCAAGTGGTGAACATTTAAATACAGGTGAGACTGCCTTCTTGTATGCCTGATCCTCAGTTGGTGTCACACATAAGTGACAATAAATTTTTATTTACCAGTAACAGAATAAGCAAAAGTGATGTTTTTTTACATCTAGCCTTCCATTGAAGTAGAAGAAACTGAAACACTAATTTATTTCAAAGCAAAAGCATTAAAATCATCTGCCCTGTGTGTAGAAAGCTTTGTTGATGAAGTATGCCCCTGTTTGTTTGTCAGAAAATTCCATGTGTTTGCTCCAAGTATCTTAGCTCTTGTTAGGCCTGACAATGATAGTACGTGACTGCATTCACTGTCAACTGTCATTTTAGCTTGGTGTAAACCAGCAATCACCGAGTATGACAGTAGCAGAGCTGGGATCTAGCTTTAAACTGGCTATCTTGGTGTGTTTTGGTTCCTGGTGCATTGTTTTCATGTACGATAGATGGGAAGGGAGAGGTTGACTGGAGAGACTCAGGATGCAACATGAGGGTACAGGAGTGGGGCGATGCCTTGTTGATAAGTGATACATGATATGGGTGAATATGTGCATTGGATTTTTGCAGGGGAGGGGAATAGGATGAAAAGTTGGATTGATACTTGCAAAATGCTGGGGAGCAGGTCAAGGGGCATGGTCTGTGATTCCTGCATCAACAGGGAGAGTTGCTGGTCTCTCTATGCTCGTCGGCAATTCTGCTTTCAGCACGGAATTAGCTCCAGGGGAGTTGTTTGATTGGTCCATGCTCCTCTTCTTGTGTTTGTAGCAGTAGGGAAAACCCCCATCACGGTTGACTGGAGTTAAGGGTATTTCTTTACCAGACTCCACGTTAATGGATATGTGGACGGAGGGGAGAGATTGTGGCACAAGTGTTTGTGTTGTGAATGGGTGTGTGTTGCTGTGATTGTGTTGTGTGTTTGTGTTATGTTGTGGGTGGGTGGTTGAAGGAAAGAGATTTATATGTATTATGTGTGCTGGGAAACTGATAGGAATCAGGATCTCTAAAACTATCACTTTGAATTTCCGAGCTCAGAGATGACCTTGACAGTAAAAGCAAATCCTATGTCAGTGCTATCTTGCAATATCAATATCTATTACTTTGTATATGTGTGTGTGCATGTGCTGGTCAAACCAAGCTTTCTCATCCTCTACAGCAGAGAAGAGCAGTCTTATCTAACATTCGACCTTGTCTTCATCTACTTCTAAATAAGTCATGTGATAATCCTGTCCTTTATGAAGAATGGCCTGTCATCACTCAACACCCATGTAAGATGGCCAACAAAAAGCCATACTTGCATCACCCTTGTTTTGACTGTGCCCCTCGATACTATTTTGGCATGAGAATGACAAAAGCAATGCTAAGGGCATCAATACATAAAGAATTTTATATGTATCATTCTGCTATGTTGTCTGGACTGGTATTCTCAACTATTGTTCTGTTCTTTTTTTCAAATTTTTATATATTTTTGATTTCACAAATGTCACTAAGAAATAGTTTTGTGAAATAATGTGACATCACAAAGCATCAGTCTGTCATTCTCAGATAATTGCAGAAAAAGAATTAAATCACTATTTTGGTACTTTTCAGGACCATACTGATGTATGTTTCTGGTCATACAGATTTTTGCTTGATAAAAGTAATAATTATGACAATATATTGTGTTTATATATGTATATATAAATATATATATAATATTGTTTTGTTTGAAAAATTAATTGTGTAAGTAAAACTATTTTCTAAACCTTCCTAGATGAAAATCTTTCCCTCTGATCAACAATTATTACTCCTCTAATCCTAAGTCTAAAATTTTCTTCTGGATGCAAAATAGCACATGCCATGAAGTCTGAAAATTGGCAAATACATATACTAATAAAGTCAGGATACTACAGGCATGTGAAGCTGCACTAGCATCTGGTTTGCTTTCCGGAATCACAAGTACGTAACTGCTTTCTACCTGAAAACAAAGTGCCAACTGATTATCGCCTGCTTTTTATACTGAAAGCTGGATGATACATCATCTACTTTAAGGTCAGTCGCCCCACTCACAGAGCGGGCGCTAGGGGGATGCGGGGCTTTGAGCAAGAGGCGGTGCCTTTGGAAGGCGGCACAACAAGTGTAGCACCATGGACATATACAGGGATATTAGTTTGTGGTAGCAGTGCAATAAACAATTATGGACAGTCTCGTCCCAACGGTGCATTTGTCACTCGACGGAAGCTAGACAGTACCCGCGATACTTGCTGTCCCAAACTCTCCCTCTACACTTGTAAACAATTGTTTTTATCTGGTGGGGTTTTTTTTCTCACTACAAAAAGTCTTGCAATTAAGTATCTGACACAACTCGTCTTTGCGTAGAGACAGTGTGTAAACATTTCTTAACTGATTATCTTGGTCTACTACCTAAAAAAGTGGCTTCCTGAGCAGAGATATTTTTGTTGCTAAATAACTTACAAGGCATCCGCTCCTTACCTCATTAGCTGCAAATTTGCACTTCCAGAAATTATTCTTATATGGAACTGTGTACGCTGATAGCGTTTCATTTGACTGCATAATTATGATGTGAATCTCACACTTTTCGAAAGCATAATAGACAAGACAAAGTTCATTCTTGTGAGGTCAGCAAGTGCAGTCTTGAAAGTTCGTGCTTTAAGGTGTCTGTTGGGCTAATAGAACATGTAACTAGTGGTGCTATTTTGTGTATATTTCAATCTGCTTTCTCAAATTATTATAATTGATTACCGTGCTGTCAACTTTTCCTTTGGTTTTTATCTACAGTAATGGTATTTCACAGTTATAGGAGCTGCATAAGTTTATGTTTGTATTGCTAGGGTAAGAAGGTGTTGCTAGAACAAATTTTTTTTCAATGTTCAGAAAACATTTCATTGAATAACAGAAATCATCCAAGAATTTTTGAACATTTTCTCCTTTTGTTTTTCTTTCTACCAATTTTTTATTTATTCCTGTTCACAGGGCTGTGCATGGGTGGTGAATGTGTGAACTATGTGGCCTAATACTTAAGTTTTTCTCAGGGTCTAAGTGTTTTGTAGGCTGTACACAGCTCTCAGTGTCTGAAGATATGCCCCAAAGTGTCTGTTCAAGCAGATATCTCCAACTTGGTGTCAAAAATTTAGTGTTCAACAGACAGTGGCAGGAGTGATTAGTGTTATACTTCCTGCTGCTTTTGAAGGGCACAAAACATGGTCCTTCTGCCTGGGCCTCCTTTAAGTAGTTACAGGTTTTAAAAAAAAACATATAGTTTACTAAGTTTGATATAAAGGCAGTATTGCATTCAGTGCCTTATTATACTATGAAAGTATTTTTTTTATGTGGAAGAAAACATCTAAGTATATGATATATGTGTTCTATGTAGTTAAATATGGGCAACATATTCTTACTGACTTGTGAAGTGAAAATAAGTTACTACAGTACCACCTTGCAAGGCATTAGCAGTTTATTTGATCAAAGCTTGTGCATTTCTGCCAATACAGAGAGTTCGTTAATATCCCTGTATTTTTCACCATGAATATGAATTAAGCTGGAAGTGATTTTAATTCTTACTCTGTATTACACTAGAAACTCAGTGCCCTACATTTGTACTTTTCTCAGTAAAATATATCACGAAAAATAATTATTTTGGATGTAGATGTATGAGTGAAAGAGGTGTCCAGCTGAACATGTAACTGACACACAAAAATGCAAATCATTGTCATCGTCTTTATTTACAAATATCACATTGTATACTAGTGTACAATACCAACAAAAATAGTAAAAGATTTTGAGTAGGTCACCATATTGCAATCATGCTTAAATCCTGTCAGATACAGTTGTGCTGTTTTGATACAGTATTAAATACTTGTATGCAAGATTGTATTGGCACCGTCAAGAATGGCTCTGGACACATCACACTGTACAGAGTGTTATAGTGCAGAAAAGTTCATATATAATGCAGATACACACAACACATACATTACATACATACAAGCAGTTATGGCACTTCAAGCCTAACATAACTCGAAATGTTTAGGGTTTAAAAAAAGATCAAGGCAGGCAATGAAGGAATAGTGTGACAAAAGGCAGATTATTAGAAACATCACTTTTATTATGTCTATAGATCGGTTAGAAGGGTTGCAATCATGCCATAAAATGCTCTGTTTGGTAGTTGTGGAGCATCCAGAGTCTGATGGATAAGTTCAGTCCTTTAACCTTTCCTACATTTCTGCTGTCACAGCTTTTTTTTTTTTCAATTTTCAAAACTAGTCGTACTTCTTTTTGGGGGCAAACAACCTGTAATTTTAACTAATGAAAGTAACATGCTATATCTGTCTAGAATAACAAAAAAAGTCTTCAAATGAAGGCATAAATTAACATGGACGTATAAAAATGATTGCACTAATACAGTGAAGAAAAAAATACCTCCAGTGGCACCAGGATAATGTTAAAATTACCTAATACTAGGGTTAGTGTTAGACCTGAGGGTCTACAGAGTGCACCAAATATATTAACATTTGCATTAAATTATGTACCAAGGTGTTTATTATCCTCAATGCTTAAATTAGAATCAAAGATTTCAAAACACTATGGTTGGTTTGCATGTAGCAGCCCACAGAAATGTTGGCCTGGAAAATGATCTACATTCTGGCTTATACTATACAAACACTCAGGTATAGGTGGGTACTAGTTTGTACTGTTTGAACACTTAACTGTACCAAGACAAGAATCCAAGAAAGAACTTTTTATATGGTATGAAGATGCAAGATGCTAGAAAAGGATTAATCCTATTTCTAAGACAATGACCACACTGCCAACAAACAGTAAAAAACAGATTATTGGACTTTATGTAAAACATGCTCTAATCATAAGATACAAGCTCACAATCATCATGATCTTGCAAAGAAGATCCTGCAGGTAATGGCACATGGAGGTAGGAAAGGAGACAAATGAGGAAATGGGCAGACAACTTCCAGGAGTATCTGGCCTACCTTTCAGCAGATCCCGTAAGAATGACAGAGACTCGAGAGAGATGGTAACAACAGGTGGTATGATCACCATAGTGGTTCCACAGCCTTTTAGCATGAACTGATGCTGATAAGACTTTTTAAAAAATTTGTGACATATATAGACTGCATGAACACTGTATGAGAACAAGCTGGTATACTTTGAACACTTAGGTAAACAAGGACTCCTGTTTGTACTGTGTACAAAGCTAAAGGTGAACAAAAAGCTCTCAGTCCACCAATTTGAAGAAAAGCAAGTTTGATGGTGTATCTAACGATAAAGCTGATGAGTCAAGGGATTGCTGACAGCACACACCATTAAATGGCTACAAGGAGCTGTTATTTTCTGTAAGGAGAAAAGCTATAGTTTATAAACTTACACAAGCAGGTAAGCATAGAACAGCATGTGTGATATTCCATCAAAACTTCAAGCACAGCAAGCATACCACACTGCACAGCATGCTGAAGAGGCTGAAACATTTCTGTTATGTTTCCAGTAAAGCTTTTGGAAAAGCTGAGAGATAACGATTTTCAAGATAGCTTTCACTTAGAGATGAAAAGCAAGTAACAAGAAAGTTTGTGAATAAGATTCTATTTCTTATGATAGTAATCATCAAAACACATTCGAAAATTAAACCTACCTCATTTTCAGATCTCACAATGCTCAGCAATTTTTCCCATCTAAAAATATAGTTGTGAATAGCCAAATTAGAAACAATTTAAAATAGCACACATCACAAATAAAAGTTGTCTAACTAATCATCTGAAATGGTCTCCAAAACAAACTTAAATTACAAAATCCTGATTCAAAGTTAATGTCAGTAATGAGAGTACTACTATGTCAAAATGAGCTAGCATGTGTTCAGACATATGGAAAATAACCCTAAAATTCTAATTGTAAAGTTTAAAAATGATTCAGTGACCAAACACTTTAAAGCATGAAGCTGTTTTGGGCTGATGCCTAAATGAACATTCACCTACACAAACACATGCCAGCATACCAAGAAATATAAGTACTAATGCCTGTCTGTTGCTCAGTCTATTGCTGTATCCCTAAGACAACTGGACAATTGATGATTTTATGATTGTACTGTCAACAAAAAATATGAATGTGATATGTAAACATAATCAAAACTGTTCATAAAATACTATGCTAAAGATATAAGTACCAAAAGTCATCAACACATTAGTAGCCTGAAAGAAAAGTTTAAGCAGGGCGGCCTAATGAACTGCAACAAAGTTTCTAAATAGAACCAAATAAATTGCTATGTATGGACTCGAGTTTTAATGTCCTCAACATTCAATCCATTGTAATGCCTCCGACTGACAATGCTCCTGAAAACAGTAAAAACAAACTCCACATTTACAGACTACAGTCGCTCTCATTAGGAAACAAACTCTGATTAACACAAAGAGGTCAGTAAATTTCACTGCTAAATAACTGTGCTCACACACCAATGCTTTGAAGAAGCTGAGGTTACCACATGAATGAAATATGACTCTTTTCACAAGCCAGCACATTTTTTAAACATTGGTAATGTGTTTTTGGCATTGTCTATAGCAATATAATTATTAGCAATTCTAATATAATAGAAATAATGTCCTACTGTGCAAATCTTAAGTGCTCTACTAGACACTGCATCATAAACTGCCCTGGTTGTAAAAAAGAGTCTTCACAGAATATTCCACTAAAACTATAACAGTTGTAAACATCTACAGTCCTACTGAGACAGAGCTGGTCTACTCTTAATCCTAAAACACAATAGTGACTCCAGGTAACCCTATTGCTGGTCTATTTATGAAATCACATAGTGAATACTGACTCCAGGTGTCATTGGCAACTGGTCTACTCAATATCACTTGTAGTGAGTAGTGACTCCAGGTGTCACTGTTAATGCCAGCTGGTCTACTCATCACCTGTAGCAAGTAGTGACTCCAGGTGTCACTGTTAATGCCAGCTGGTCTACTCATCACCTGCAGCAAGTGGTGACTCCAGGTGTCACTGTTAATGCCAGCTGGTCTACTCATCACCTGCAGCAAGTAGTGACTCCCAAGTCTCACTGTTAATGCCAGCTGGTCTGCTCAAAAATCCCTTGTAGTGACGCCAGGTGTCGCTATTAATTACAGCTGGTCTACTCATGATGTCACCTGTAGGGAGTAGTGACTCCAGGTGTTACTTTTAATGGTAGTTGTTCTATTAATGATATATAGTGAGCACTGACTCCAGGTGTCACTGTTAATGACGCCTGGTCATCTCATGATATCACTGCTTTGACCCTACATATTAAAATGTTTACAGTTTGTAAATAACCTCCTGTGATTAACAGTGTTAGATGTCAATAAGATGTATAGGGTATTTTCGCTGATTAATACTTTATACCAAATGAATTCTACGCAACACTTAAACAAATTAATGATATGCATATGATATTAGAAACATCAAAGTACAGCCATTTGGCAAGTAAGCAGTAACAAGGAAAAATTACCAAAAATGCAAAAAACAAAAATCAAAGCACTTGAAAGAAAAACATTGCTATGGATTTCAAATCCTGCATGATAGCAAGAGATACCCTAGGACTTCAAAAACTTGAGGATGATAGATACCAAGTGTCCATTAAAGCCTTGAAATAAATTATGGCAAGTTTCTTCTTGTTGGCCAGCAGCTACAGTATTTTCAAATCTGCAATTCAGATGTGATGCACCAACTTCTAAGACCTCTCAGTGAGCGGTCTTTCTGAACACACACAAGATCTACCTTAAAGTATGACAGACCTTTATGCAAGCAACAAAAAAAAACAAACAAACAAAAACAAACTTGAAGGTGTGAAAGTGACAGTTTCAGTAAAAGGAAAAGTTATGTCTCAGCATACCTAAAATCTCAGCTTCAAGAAGTATTGTTCAGAGGTATTACACTGGTTTGTTCAAGAAAGTTCGAAGCATATAACAGTTCTTTGTCTGAAAAATGTTCTAGCTTTATATGCAGATGCAATGGACACAAGAATCTACATATTATGACTCACTATACATGCAGAAACATTCCAAAAGGGATAAAGGAACTGGTGTTTTACACAGAGCCAGCAACTAAGTCTCTATCATAGCTAAGTAGCCAGCCCTGTAAACAGGACCCACATGCAATGAAATCTTGGCAAGCACTAGTCCAAAAAAAAGAGTCAGGTATGCACACACATATCGGGCAAAATTAGCCCAACATCATGTCAGTTTGAAGTATCTCTCTCCCCTTGTTTGTTCAAAATCAAGCTTGTGGCAATCACAGTTTTCTGCATCTACTCAGACTGAGCCTCCTAGCTATGAATACAGCTGTCATGCTTGCATGTGAATATCCTGGGGGGGAAAAAACCCCCCAGTCAGGACGCTAACAATAGTATAAATTCCAACGGACATCATAATGTATCTAACTGAACATGTCTTTTAAAAAAGCATTACACAACCAATACAAATCAGTCATATTATTTAACAAAGTTCTTGACCCTCATATTGATATGAATATGATACAGAGTAGCATAGGCATCTCACTCCTAAAATACACCGCAATATGACACTAAATGCTGACATCACTCTTACAACACAAAGCTGTGTAGCATTTGCCGATTGTATAACACAAAATGATGTTACATACAAACTCTAAGTGAAAGAAACCCAACATGACATCGGACATCCAGTTTATAAAACTGTTCAATTATTTTCACAAAATTATCTTTAAAAAGGTCGAAAAAGGCAGATTTGCACTGTCATGACAAAGACCCAAATGAAACAACAAAACTAAACAGTTTTTTTTTCTGACAACACTTACCATTCCATTGTTCTCCAAAAACTATCCAACTTAATCACTCTAGTGCATAGATGCAAATGCTTTTCTCACACTTTGCTTTCAAACCAATTTGCTCCTAATTCCTGCACATTAAATGTGAAAGTAAATAGTAAGGAAACCATGTAGATTGGTGTTCCTCATACAAAATATACATGGAATATACACTTATACATGGAATATACACTTCCTTCATGCCCTCAGCTAATGGCTTTTCCAGGGAAGATGACAAACCCACCACCCATGTGGAATGATGTTACAGGTAAAGCTTCATGTAAAGGACATCATGCTAAATGGAATGCATGGCAAGAATATTATGAGAACAGCACGATTAATGGGTATGCCTCCATTTACTTTATACTAGGTGGCTTGATGTTTGTGTCAATTTTGCCAATCAATCTTCAGAAGTGGGGTCTAGGAGTAAAGATCATAACTGTTTCCGGTATGTGTGTAGCAGTGAAAGAGGAGGCCAGGAAACAACTAAGAAGTAGGCAGGGGACAGGGTGCTGGAAGTATATTGGATAAGACATCCACACGAGGTAGATGATGTGAAATGCAAATCTTCATTTTCACTGTCACTATTTCACTGCAAGCATTCACACAGATAGCACTTCACAATAGGCATGTTTATTATATAAAAGCAAACAACAATGACCAAATATATTCAAACAAAAAAAAAAGTTCTCTTCTGTGAATATAAAAAGAAATGGAAAATAAGAATGTTAATGACAATTAATATCTGCCATTATCATCTTATTTCTTGAGGCAATCGCCATGACCATTTCGGAAATAGGCAGGAAACTACGAGACACTCTAAAAAGTCAAAGTTACTGTTGCTAATTGAAGATCTTTTCACCTTTTCCACTGAGCCACTCACAATGCCTCTTGTCATGCAAAAGTCTTGTGCATCACAGATTGTCAAGGCTCTCACTTTATAATGTCTGGTGTACCAGACAGGCGCCTTCTAGCTCAACACTACGCAGAGCACCACACAGGAGCAAGCCTTTCAGTCCAACACACTATGCAGCGCACCACATAGGAGTAAGCTCTCCATTAATGAGTGTGCTGCCTTTCCCTCTGCTAACAAGAGTTGACATTTAAAAAAAAAAATACTAATCATAGCTGCTACGGCCATGCTGAGTTTGTCTTTTGGCAACCAGAAAAATCTGGGTCATGCTGATAAGCTGCTTTAGAGACCACCCATCACTACAGATATAGGGTTATCACCTTCTCAACAAACACTGGGTATGTCATGTAGATAAATTTATATGACACATAAACAATTTTTCCTTAGAAAAAAAAAATAGAGCTGCCATAGTATTTGTCAAAGTATACCACACAGAATTTCAGCTGAATAGGCCACTGGACTATTTCTGAGCCAGTAAGAAGTTTAACATTTACTCGTGATGACTTGTGGTGGCAAATGGGATGATGCAGGTGATCAGTCTCTCACAGAAACTGCAAATAATTTGCATGACATCCACATCATCTACACAAGGTTAAGGTTCGTAACAAAATGATGGTAGTGGTGAAATTCAGCATGAAATTCTATGTATAGTTAAACTAACAACTAGAACATTTTTATTAAAAAAAGATATACAGAGGTATTAGCAGCAAGCTACAACAGTAACCATTCCCAGTATGTGAACAACTTCATAGAAATGTAATTTTTATTGTCACACCTTTGCACATTTTCATTGCCTGACACCATGTGACCAGTCTCATACCTGATGTAATTTTGGTTGTCACACCTTGCGTCTAAGATTTGTTTTGCATGAGACATTATTATGTCAACCCTTTAGAAACTTTTCATTGCACGAGACCATTAAATACATGAATATAAAAGTAAGAGCAAGAAAAATAAGAAAGACAACCTTAAAATCATCATACCACCTAAAATACACCTAGATTTTGGTAGCCTTCTTTCAATCCTGATTTATATGAGGTTGCCAAAATAATGAATGAGAACTAGGATATGACAAGTAAGCTTTAAAAGCAGTGTCTTATTTTTATTTTTTGTGAGAGGAGGAAACAGGACAAGAGACGGAAATACTCCTCCTTCAGCTCTGCACCAGATGAAACCCCCACCATGTTTATATTTATCTTTTTCACTGAAGAGTACAGTTATATATTCAGTTTTATTGTGTTTTTCACTGAAGAATACAGTTACATATTCAGTTTCAATTTACTGTTTTATCTGCTGTCCTGCATTCTGAATAATAAAATTTTTTTATACATAAATAACATTTGTCTACTGTGTATGGACCACATGCAATGCTGATTGACAGTGGGATCAAATAGTGATGTGAAAGGTTTTGTTTAAGCAAATGCAGCCACATCCACATCACCACCATGACTGACATGAAGAAGTACAGTATCCAAAGCTGATCAAGAATGTGTGACCTTGAGATGCTGCTGCCTGACCTCTCCTGGCCCAACAAAGAGAAAGACCTGCATGCTTCCCTTTTTCATTTGAAATACTTGAGACCAGTCACGAGAAGAAACTTCTCAATGAAGATTTCTGAGTCCAAGACAGCAATATGTGCGGCACGCCCAATGATGGTGTTAGCAGTGGAAGGGAGAGCATGGAACACGTCGTATCGAACCAACTGACAGCTGGGACTTTTGATAACTGGTGTTAAGAGGTTTTCCACCATCTCTTGGTAAACTTTACCTGCACAGAAACAACAGACAAATAAATAGCCCCGTCAGCAGCACAAACCTGTGTCTAGAAAACTGTAGAGAGAAAAGCTATAGCTGGTAACTTGTAGCAAAGCCCCCTTATATTTTGTGGGTGTATCTAGTACGCTTTGCACTTCCCAATGGTACTAAGAATTCTATATTAAGTCAACGTTATTAATTAAAACTGTTGTCTTATATCAAATACCCTACAATCTCTGATTTTCACAGTAAACTTCTTTGTGTGTAAAAGCTATGATATGACTAACTTGGTAGAACAACTTTCTTCTCTGCCTATTTGTGATGAAGTGAAAAAAAAAATCTGACCATTTTAAAACTTGTTAGCAAGTTTTGACTTGTAAGCACAGTTAACAATACTGTTTTCTCTCAAATGGGCCTGCAGACAATGACATCTTCTTGCTGACACCCAACTAGCCAAACCATGTTCAACTGTATTCATTAGGCACCCCTACCTCCTCCATGCTAGCTTACTACACAAGATCACATTTTTGATTACCTAGCAGAAGTGGATAGCCCAGTGGTTAGAACGATGTCATCCAAACCTGAAGGTGTGCACACACTAAGACATACTTCCACTGGTTGAGACTTCTGTGGTAGCCAACTACAGGACTGTGGGAAGTTAAGTTTGCGAGCTAGAAGAGCATCACTCACAAAATGCTGAACCTAAGATAAATGAACTCCCACTCACTTCCGTTAACCATAAATCCACAGGACTAGTTTTACCTGTTAGCTTACCTCAGACACTGTATATAAGTCCCTATGGCAGCTTACCTAAGACACTGTTGTCTTTATGTGCAGCCCGACACATCTCGATTCGAGAAGAGTGGTAAGGCACATAGCGGTCTTGACTGGAGCCCACCAGTAACAGGTGCCTGAAATGCTGCAGAACTGAAATAAAATAAATGAGCAGTAAATACTCTTCTTCTACTTTGTCACAAGTGGCCAAATCACTGCAAGGACATAAATTCTCCAAACCACCAGCACTGCAAAGACTGATATGATCCAAGTCTTGTCAACAAATGACTAAGTGCTTCCTGCATACAAGACTGGATCCTTAAATATTATAACACATCCAATTTTAGGACTTGTTAAAAAATGTCTGCAGTAGAGTTAACTCTCACCTGGTTTTTGACTCAGTTTATACAGGAATGACTGACGAGGGTCACTAGTATCTTTAAGAGACAGCTGCAGCAAGGAGCCAGACTTCTTCCACTTCTGCATGAACCACATACCTGAAGGACAACAGCATGACAATAATAGGACATATTCTACAGACAACTTGGCCACAAACCAGCAGGGGCATTCAAACAAACCTACAGGACATTCAACACATATCTATGAGGCACTCAACACAAATGTTATTGAAACTGTCCAACAAGCTAGTGTTGATGATTTACAGTATTAATAGTTACAACAATGTAGTTCTTACACGGCAGATTGGTACATAATAATGATAATGTTGATTTATTAGAAAGCCCTCCCTACCAACAAAGTTGGGCTCAGGATGTTTTACATATATGAAGTCACATGAGCACACACTATTCAGTATGCATCAAATGCATCTTACAGATTCATTCACCATCATTCAGATCATAACTTTCTTGCTCTCTTTCTGTGCACAAACACATGCATACACCTACACAAACACATTTTTTCTCTCTCTCTTTCTCTCCCAAACAGGATGTGTATTGGAATTAAAACCACAGATGGTCATCCCTGTAAACAGGTGTCACATCCAGAGAAAAGTATGTCAAAACCAAGACAGAAACGCGTGACACCCAATCTCACAGTAACATAGTGGTGACAAGTTCTCTAGTTACTGCAGCACCAACCGCCCTACCACCAGGTCATGAGCTAGAAGGTACTAAGGTGATGATGATGACAACAGGAAAGGAATACCAAAAGCAGACAGTGAAAAGACATCCTCGGTTGGTAGGATTATAACAAAGCAACAAAAGTTTGGCTGGTATGGTTACAGCAGAGCAAAAAAACTTTGGCTGTTAGGATTACAAAGGCTATGAAGGAAGCAGTGGTATGAGAGTTAATCTGAATCTGATTTGCTTGACAAGAGATAAGGCTGTGAGGGCAGCAGTCTGATGAGATAGTTAATCTCAATCTTATTTGCTTGACAAGAGCTTGTCATTACTATAAATACTGTTGTTGTTTTTAACATCATCACATATACACAGACACAACCTTCCGTAAGACTTTTCTACAAAGAAAAACTTAAGACCAATGACTTACTTACCCATGTTAACAAGGCCACTATTGTTGTATAAAGCCCCCAGGTGAGGCCCCGACAAGGACAGGAATGTATACATTTTGGGCAGCAGGTGTGCAAGCTTGGGGCTGGTTAAAGCTGACCGGATGATGATGGTACCCAGCGAATGGCCTACAAAGCTGCACAGTTCCCAACACAGTGACCTTAGACACCTAATGTTAGGCATGCAAAATATGATAGCTACTATAACTTTCTAGCGAGTACTAAACAAAGACCCATACACCCATACAAGTTCTACACAGGATGGTGGTGCTTAATGCCCTGTCATTATCAGAAACATGCATTTTGAATGCAATTCTTTTTTTAAAGTTTTCATAGGAGCATTTTTACCATGTGTGACAGCAAGAGTGTATGTCTGTACATTTGTGTGTCTATATATATGATAACACTAATAGTCTTGTTAACACAATATTGTACATTCATGTTTATACACAGTCAAATCTGGGTAATTAAACCACCGGCTAATCGAACCAGCCACTTATTTGAGCCAAATCCTGAAGATCGAATCCCGTTACATAAGCCTAATATTATTCGCTTATTGGGACCAAAATTCTATTTAACTAGACCGAAGAACGTGAGAGCAAAAGCACAAAAAAAAGCCTATGTCGCCCGCTTTAAGTATCTGGTCTAATGACGGAATGTAGAATTTCCACAGGTAAAAAGTAACAAAGTATTTTCATCCATCGATAATGAGTTTCAACACTTTGATGAAAATGAAGATTATGATGCTTTGCAATTGTTACTTAATTGCAGTGAAACAATGCAAGGAAACTTTGTGAAACTTTGAGCACGAGATGTTTGTGGTGATTTTGTTCAAGTGCAAGTGATGGACAAGAGAATGTGTCAGATCACACTGGATAAGTTCTTCAAACATTGACTGGAATTTGGTAAGAACTTTTTTATTGTGATTCATATCCTGTGTATCATGTAGATCCTTTCAATCCTTTCATAATGACATGTTAATATGTTATGTATAGCAAATCGTATCTTGTAACAGAACATGTTTGCGCAAACGGACCAGCCAGTTATTAGGACCACAATGATTGTGTCCCAATGTGGTCCAATTAACCGGAATCGACTGTATATACAGTCTAATAGTCTTTACACAAAAATGACACTCTGATATACCAATTTCAAAACACCAAAAAGGACCTAGACATGTTATTTCTAGTTCTCCGCTGAGACGACAATCAAATGCTTTAGTAAGCAATGGCTTAGCTCTAAATGATGCTTTAATCTCCTCCGAAGAGACCAAGAATGATTTTCATCTAAAACCTATAATCAATTCAAAATCTTCCCTGATTAGACATTTTTGCATCAATAATTTTCCCAATTATAATAAAAATTAAACCAAATAAAAGAAATTATAGGTTGTAAAAGCTTTCTGATGCTTAAACTATGACTTAGTCATATATTTACTTTCAGTTGGTTTTTTTTTCAAAAATGTATAAAATTGTGCCATGTTTTGGAATCAGATAACTGTTATATAAGGTAGTGGTTCTTAAAGTAAGGTCTATGGACCACTTGTGAGCCGAACACATAAGTCAGGTGGTCCACAGCTGACAGTCATCATATGTCAGCAAAGTGATATTTACTTCACCAGATACGCTAATTAGTCCAGTATTGATTTCACACGAGTTTTTATCGATGCCCAACTGCTTGTTCGTACAAAATGCTCGCTTACCAAGTCTTTACATCACAGTGCAAGCAATGCCTCATCCTTTACCTTTATTAACGCAATGCATTTCCTTATTTGTAATTTTTATTGTACTTTGCAAAGTATGTAATTTTACGTAAACTTATTACTATACTACTGTCACAAAAGTACATTTTAGTTTTGAATTGTAATGAACCGTTTAAATTTGAAATTCATGGTATAGAGTGATTTTAGGCCTTAGTGGGCCGCTGTACTTTTTACTTTACTTTTCCTTTGTTTCAGACATATTTTAATAACAATCCCCCAACTCAACCTGTGTCATTTCCCTCCCTCTAAGCCCCCTCTTCTCTCCTTAGTAGACAGTGCCTCTAACCATTTGCTGAGTACAACATAAATGAATTGTATTTGTCAGATCAAAATGAAGTTGCACACACTTTCCTAGATTATTTTGTTATTAAGAATTCAATACTGAAGTCTGTAAAATCAAGAATACTCATACTTCCCAACATTCACTGGCCATGAAACTGTATGGTAAATGTCAAAACAGCTATAGTGACCACACTTTGATTGATTGTTGGATTGCGTGTATTAAGGTTTCCTCTTTCCTATCATACCATTATTAGGCATATCACAGCTCAACACACCCACCTGATCCTCGACACATGACTGCTGTAGATGTCAATGTTGGAAAGAATTTCTGCAACCAACCGCTCTGTCATCTTCTCAAAGTCAGCAAAAGTGTCTTGCTGCCAACATCCAGTAATGCAGAATGTTAATCCTACTGTGCTAACAATTCTGGTGGGATGCATGTCAAGATTAAACAAAAATTGAATTGAAACAGGTTAATTTTACAAGACCCCTACTACAGTCAAATCTCGCTACTGTGCCACCCTGCTACTATGCCACTGTCAGTATTATGCCACTTTTGCTCGGTCCCGACTATAAATTCAATGCAAAATAAATTGACTATGCCACCTCCTACTCTCGCTACTATGCCACTATTGTAAAGGCACGAGTTGTGAAATTCCGCGAGCTCGTCGCATCTGGCGGGTCTTTCACGATGGAGGAGATTGCGGAGGAGATGCTGTGCAGTGAGGAAAGCAAAGAGGACGAGGTCAAGGAGGACATTGTTCCATTCGAGGAAGCCTAGCTAGCTTGGAGCACCGTCTGGAAGTTCTTACAACAGAGAAGCGGGAAGCCAAGTGTGATGCAAGCGTGCGATCGACTAGACCAGTGGTTCTCAAAGCATAAGTCAGGTGGTCCGCGGCTGACAGTCGTCATATGTCAACAAAGTGATGTTTAAAGTGATGCAATCCTCGTATAAACATTTTAATTACAAAGAACGAGCTTGGTGGCCTGCCATAATTTGTATTAAGTAAAGTGGTCCGCGGTCCGAAATACTTTGAGAACCACTGGACTATACAACGAGATGTATGAGATCCGCCGAAAGAACGTGCGCCAGCCGACAATTCTTGAGAGCTTTGGACTGACGGGTAACTTGAGCAAATAAAGCCGTTTTTATGAACCCTCGGTATTATGCCACTCTCACTACTATGCCACTTTAGCTCAGTCCCGGTAGGTGGCATAGTAGCGAGATTTGACTGTAGTTATGATTCTTGACTTTATAATGATAACAACTATTACAAGCTTTTATTTCATTATAATATTATTAATCGTCCTTGAACCTTGTTCAGTTGGTGTTACCATAGCAAGTGAACTGATCTCAGCACTCTATCTTTCATTCTACTACCATATCACAAGAATCTTTCTTTACTCCCACCACCATCGCAAGATATAAAATCCCAGGAAAACTATATCCATTACATCTACCTGGTTGCGCTCTGACATAAGGAATTCTAGTCGATAGCCAGGTAATGCCATCTCAATGTATGTCCGTACCAGCCGAAGATCGGCACTGTTACCTATAACACAAACAAGAACACAAACTAAAACAGAGCCAGATAACTTTGTTTAAGCAGACATTTGTAGAGTGATATAGAGCTATACAACTTTATCAGCTTAAACAATATACAGATTATAAAGGACTGGATGATTTCTGTCAGTTTTAACAACAGAAAATAAAGTTCCTGCCCCCTAGTCAAATAGTACCTACCTGTCAATATCTGTTACACAACTATCACAAACGTGAAACATAAAAAAATAAATAACTGCGCTAGCTAAATAATTTTCAAATGCTACCATTTCCATTAGATGACAGAGAAAGTGACTTTGACAGGAAGCTTAGAAACACAACCCTTCTTTCTGCAAAAAAAATGCCAATGGTCTGTAGGTGAAGCACCATCAGCAGAAGCTGGTCTCTCTTAGATGCACTATGGTATGTTTTCATCACCATGAGTAACATTTTAAAAACTTCTTCTCGATCTGTCTATATTTTGAGTTTACCTCCTGCAGGAACAGACTATCAGAAGGCGACAATTTTTCCAAATTCCTCTGGATGGACCATTTATATTCACCAAAAATAAAGTACACGTTCAGAATAGATTGAGGAAATAAGTTGATTTCATGTATTTTTTGTGGTATACTTATTTTAAATGTCAAGTTTAAAATAAGCTTATTTCGTGCTTTGCAAGTTTAGCGTCATCTTTGTGTGCAGAATGATTTAAGCAAGTGGGCTCACCATCAAGACCATGGACACACACGATGAGATGTAGACCATCTCCATCTTCAAACTCATCAGGGGTTTGGAAATATGGAACAGCTGATGCCAGAGTTGACGACTCACTGTGACAGGCAAAGCACTGCATTTAAACATTCATTATCAGCCTATAATGCTGCGTTGTCTTTCTTCAATCTACTTTTTGAACCCACATACCATTAGTAAGTTGGAAAAGAGCATCCTTCTTTCTAAGGTACATTCTCCCAATTTATCAGCTCTGACCTTCTTGTAAGTACAATGATGCCAAACTGTAAGTCTAACTCCATCCCTTCCTCCTTTGTGTCTGTCTATAGACATTTATTTGAATCTCTTCTGTCTCAGTTTAGTTTTAATAGATTGTTTTGGATGAAAATGTTAAATAACAAAAAGCGCTGGTGCATGTACAACCAATAAAATGAATCAAGAAAAACTTACTTCAAGTTCAGAAAACTGAGGTACCAATGGCACAATCTCTAACTGTATCAATGGCACAATCTTTAACTGTATCAATGGCACAATCTATCAATCTCTCACCTGTACAGGTGACCTGCATAGTTAAGTGACAGCTTCATTCTCTCCCGTAAGCTGACAAAGCTGAAATAAAAGTGATGATGTCAGCTGACACAGGGTAAATAAAGTGATGATGTCATGGCAGAAGGCATAGACACGTGCATGTGCTCACATACCCACAAAAATGACCACTCACTTCTCCCACTCTCTCAGACACCTTGCATGCACAAATGCATCCATCCACAGACCCACACTCATAAGCACACACATACCCCTTCAACATACATATTCACCTCACACATCCACTAACACACACACCCCATCTCTTTGCAGGTTTGCAGTGTGGATATTACTGACTTTACTGTGCTGTGACCAACTGCTGACACCAGACGCGGTTGTGGCCCCTGATCCACCCAGCGGGACAGTTCAGGGTTTGAGGATGAGGACGGTAACCTTGCTTTCTCTCGGCCAAGGCCGTCAGATGTACGAGGTCGGCTCAAAAAACTTTCCGGTGCTCTCTGCCTCACAAGCTCTAAACTTTCCAAATTTCTCACAATGTCTGTGTCGCTGGCAGCACGCTGACAATGCACAGGACTGTTGTCCACGGATGGTGGATCTGATGCACTTTTCTGTCTCAGCGATCGTTCATACTCTTCACGAAGCAGTTCTATAACAGTAACTTTTCTCTCAGCATCATCAGCTGCATTGATGTCTGGCCCTGCACTGACATCTGGTCCAGCATCTGCTAAAGAACACAGATTAAAGTCATGCTGCAAAAGAGCAATGTTTCGCAGAGTGTTGTTGCTGCTGTCAGAATCACTAAAATAGACAGTCTGTGAGAGAGCTGTACTGACCCCTGTCTTCATGCTGCTGGAATCAGAAGGAGCAGTTAACTCTAAGTTATCACAGATGGATGGCTGCGAGGTGGAAGACAGTTTGATGCCAGAGTCTTCACTACAGCTGGGGGATCCTTGCTCAATTAAGTTATCATAACCATTAGCTATGCAGGTCTCATCATCACTGAAATCATCTTTGTTGGAAGAGTCTGGAAGTTGGGATCTGAAGGATTCCTGAGAAGGCACTGTAAGCTTTTTATCTGTCATGTCTAGTGTTTCTTGCTTTGTCCCAGACTCAGGCAAGCCGCTAGGCTCCAATTGTCCACCCTGAAGGGTGCATGCATGAAGCTCTTGATGACATGTTTCTATTGGTGCTGAGCTGGCATGAGGAAGCAATGATATTGCTTCTGTGCCACCTCCTTGGCTCTCCAAGCCATCCACACCTGCCCCATCGTTTTCCATTATAGGTGCTGTGTTTGCACGGTTGGATCTGAACAAAGCACGCTTTATGGCCAGATTTTCCTTCTTGTCAATTCCGCTACTTACACCATACTTGCTGTCATGTCTTGCTACCTCACAAACTTCACTTGTCCCCTCACCAGATGTACCTTCCATAGCTGCCTCGGTGCCCTGACACAAGGATAAGTCCGTCAGTTCGGGGAGAGAGGTGGTGCTGCTGCGACTCCAACAAGGTCGCACTAGCATGGAGGAAGAAGAAACAGACTGAGATGGGGATGCCATCAGCTGGGCCCCATCTAGCGTCTTCTGCATGGGGCTTAAGGTGCCCAGCAGCACTGCTCTGGAGCCAACCCCATCAGGTTTGGGCACTTTACGATAACCAATCAACGTCACAATTTCCTTCTCTTCCTTAGACTCAAATTTTCCACCACCCTTGTCAATCTTTTGCTTCTCCACCTCTGAACATGAGTAAGATGATGGCCGCTTGAATGTCTCTGGTTTGATATTTTTGATGAACTTTTTCTTTAACCTTGTCTTTGGTCGAGGTATGACACTATCTCCATTTTGTGAGGTTGCAGAGGAGGAGGAGTTGGAGTCAGACTTTGGGCGAGGACCTTCTGCTAGTTCTGCAGAGTCTGATGCTTCACTTAACTGGTTACTCATGGAGATTTCTGAAAAATGATTGAATCAGAAGTGGTTTCAGAGTGTTGAAATCATCATTGCAAAAATGTACAATAGCTACTCACTAGAAATGCAACGCATCCTGTTGTTTAGACATGACACCTGCATGTGACTTGTCCAATGGCAGTGAACAAAGAATACTCTGGCTAGAACCATGTTATGCTCTTCTTCAGAATGCACTGAACATAAAACTTACAATTTATCTTGTACACACTGTAATCTATCCAAGATCACAGAAAGCTGCATAGTACCCCTCTAATATTCCTCCTACAAATGGTTGAGAAACTTTCCACTGAAGAAGCTTCTTCACTGGACTCTGGACAATACAAAGTTGTGAAAGAGGTAGATGGAAAGACTAAAAGATGCAACAAGATAAAGACAGAATAATATATTTCCTACATGTACCTGTTGGCCTTATGTCATGGTATATGTCCTCAAATATGATGGGCAAGGTTGTGTTGTCACCATCCAGCTCGGCGCATTCAACCACCAGTGGCTGCAGCTGCTGAAAGTAGGCTGATGTCCTAACGATGTTTGCAAGCTCTCCATGACCCTGGATGCTGTCAAAAGGCAATTTTTCCTGGTAATACTAACGACTTTCATGGTCATGCTGAAAATTTCTAGGTTTTTACAACACTGACCTTTTTCTGCACTGTAATATAAATATATGTTGACATATATGTGTGTGTGCATGTAAGTGCATATGAGTGCACAATGGTGGTTGCAGAAGTAGTAGTCAGAAGATTGCAAGTTTCATAATCTGACACAAAGCATTCTCTTTTTGTCAAGTTCTTTCAGAAAATATCAAATGTCATTTCAAACACAATATTCTCCTCAAAACATGCTCTGTTTGTTGATATTCTCTTTCTTGCTGCTATTCGATTTATTCATATTTTCTGTTTATTGATATTCTATTTATATTTCTCTGCTTAATACTATTCCATTTAAATTTTCTGCTTATCGATGTTCTCCTTCTTTTTGATATTCTATTTATTCATGGTTTACAAACATAAAGTAGTGGACACTGGTCACCATGTGGAGGACCTGCTCATTATTACCCAAAACAAGTATAAGTGGTAGGCATTGTCAACTGCCATGGCTATCCATATCTATGATATGGTCCTACCTGAAGACTGGTACCAATGATGATGATGATGGGGTTTTATAACGTGCAAAATCCGTATCATGGAGAAACGCTCAATGCGCCAAAATTTTACATAAAAGTACACCAATAAAATCCACATTAGCAGCTGCAGAAAACCAAAAGGAAAGTTAGTATCAAACGATCCGACGGCTAAAAAGGACCACAGTTGCGAGAGACGATCTGCTGCTGCAAAGCGCATGAACACCACTCACAAACACAGGTCCACAAATCAGGAGAAGGAAAAACAGGTGTTCGCATGGGCATTGTAGGAAAAATGAAGGGTAAGATCATCAGGTGCTTGGCCCTGCAGTACAGTCTTCAGTCCTCTTGACGAGTGCTGAGCTACATGCACTGTGGTCGTATCTCTGTGACCTGTATATAGCTGATCGATACAGGCAACACTGTCAAACTTCAC